>JAJHUR010097304.1:0-22811 GCA_027495735.1 Lutjanus campechanus
AAAATGAAGAAATTAACCTGCAGAAGAGATCTAATATTGACAAATAAACTCCAGTTTAAGATTATTTTCATTACTGATTATTTTTTCAAATCATTTAGTATACCAGATATCATGAAATAATGAAAAAAATGCCTGTTTACCAGCTTAGAGTGATGCCTTCCAATTGCTTATGTTGTTTGACACAGAACATGAACTGATTATCAGTGCTGCTGCAGGTTCATGTTCTATTGACTGATTTATCAGTTTATCTTTTTAGCACTAGATTACATTTGTCAGTACAACTGTTACTCTGTCACTTAAGGTGGTTATAGATTCAAATAAATATGAGCTATGACTTACAGGACAGGAAGTATACCACGACCAAACGGCCAGTGCTGTGGATGCCCCAGAATGTGGTCGCAATGTCCCTTCTACCCACACGGATTTCCTCATTTTAAACTGTTACATCCGTGATCATTCTGCCTGCCTGAGCAGCCTTTGTGCCACAGAACCTCTCGATTTCGAAGCACATATTAACAGGTCAGAGCAGCCACACAGCCTGCTTGAGCAGCGCAGCTCATCCATGGCTGCAGCGATGCTTCATCTAGAAATTTGTCTTCTATTTGTTCTGCATGATGTGCACAGTTCTCAGCAAAAATAGACAGTGAAAATGATCTTTTGATAGATATATCGACCATTTCTCTATCTGTATAATATGTCACTGATGCAAAAAAAAGAATTTGGGTGAATATCAGTATTTTTCCGGTGCACTCTGAATTATATTGATGCTGAATTGACAAGAAAACTGTCTGACATATGACACCTTTTATCTTGTGTTTCTAGAGTTATGTGTTGTTGCGGTCATGTAAAGAATTGTTAATACATGCCCTACATTTTGTCCACGATGCCCCCATAAATTTGTATTCATTGATGATCAAACTGGCCTTACCCTAAAAATTACTTAATTCTACACCTGGACTTACCTGAAGGTGGAATTTCTGTAGAAGTGGCAGACAACATTTTTGCTCTCCTTGACTTCGCCGAAAAAATCTTTCTCACTGGGGATTTCTCTGTACTCTCCATGGCCTTTAGACAACCACTCCTTAAAAACAGAGCACCCAGATGAGTAGCAGAACAATGAATCTCAAAGAGCGGAAAAACTGGCTTTTATACTGAGCACAATGAGACTATGCAATCTCTTTTGTTGCCTGATTTGGGATGTGAACAGTGGCAAACCAGTTTTCCCATGAAAAATCCACTAGGATTTCTGATTTCTCGACAAACTTAAAAAAAATCTCCTGCAAAATGAAATTATTTTTTCCTAAATTTTCCATTGCAAAACTGGTTTCTAGAACCTTTTTTCCTTTGATGAACTGAAAAAAACAACAACATATGAGTATATCACTCTGTGAAGATACACTTTTGATAAAATTTAAAAAAAAGAAGAAGACAGAACTCAAAATCAGGCTGTCACATCATAACAAAATACTTTCAAGAAATACAATAGACTATTATTGCTCCCCATAGCAGGCTTGAAGATACAGGCTGATTAAAGAAGTTGCATTAATACCTTAAATATTTTTTTCAGTGGGTGCTTTTTTAAATGTTGCACTTATTGATAAATGTATAATCTGCTTTGTGAGTCTTCTGCAGTAACATAATACAATTCAATGTATCAGACAACGAGTGCAAAGACATACCTGCTTCTGTTTCTGGGCTTTTTTAAGTGCCTCTAATCGCCTCTCCTTCAGTCTTTCCAAATCATCTTCATCCATTTCATTCAGTTCCCTCAACTGTGAATCCACCTTCTCCTCCACCAGCTTGGCTGACTGCTCCAAAACCTTCGCTATGATATCCATCGACTGGTTGGCCATGGTCGCTTGCTCAGTGTCAAACTCGCTGAAGAACAGATCATGTAAGATGAGACACAACACAAGATAACACACAAGTTAACGATAAGACACCAGATGAGCTCTTGTCTATATCTGCCAGAACATGCCACAATGGTAATAGTTCCTTCAGAGAAAAAAATGGCTAACTTTGAAGGATTTTTCACCATGGAAATGTACAGTTATACAAACTGCACACTCAGTCAGCAGGGACACACAGCTGAAACCAACACTATCTACTGCAACAGCCCAGCATTCAATCCCAGAGGGTATAATGTTCAGCTTTTGTTGAAGCCTTTAGAGAGGTGACTCAACATTATGCTAATTTTGAAAGGCTGTAGTTTGTGATGATGTTGAACTGTGTCCCATGAAAGAACTGGTGAGAGTGATTTTGTTTTTATGCCCCTGAACTGTGGAACTCACCGCCTCTGGATATTAGAAAAGCAAGCTCTCTCTGTATGTTTAACAAAGAAATTAAGGACCCACTGTTTTAATCTGACTTTTATTTAGGGTAATGTTATATCCTTACTGTCTAAATTACAGCTATTGGTTTTTATATTAGTTTTGTTAAGAGGTAACAATTCTGTTAAAACTGTACTGGTCAATATATCGACATCAGTTTTTTTTAACTCCCTAATGTCGGTATCAGCATCGGCCCCAAAAAGTCAGAATCGGTACTGAACATAACTACTGTATCATGAAGGTATGATTTTATTCCACGGTTGTTGTATTGGATTATATATGATTATGCAAGGTTTATCTAAAAAGTGGACACTCAACTGCAACTGTAACTAATACATTATTACTGTCCCAATGTTACACTGATAAAATGTAGCAGCTGTCAGACTGAGCAGCGGGTTAACAGTAGAGACAAAGCCATGGTAACAGGGCACACCTTGTTTTCACCGGTCGTTAGCCACTGTTAGCCTAGCTGAGTTGACATACTTTGCTATGGTTGCTTACTGTTCTGACATTTTCCTGTCATGTGCAGCTAATTAATACACACCAATTAACCGACAGATGCAACGGTAACGAACAACAAACTTTCGCCGGTAATCAGCGAAAAATCTAGACAATACTAGAGCTTTTGTTAGCCTGCTGCTAAGCTAGCCAACATTAGCTCTGCGAGACGGTTACATTCGCACGGATATTTAAAAAAAAATACTCATCAACCTATGTGATCATTATATCATATAAGATCATAGTTCATAAACACACAGCCGTTACATAGACAGGTTACCTGATGGATTTACACTCAGGTCCTCTCCGACACGTCTGTTCGTGCGCGAAATGCAAACGATTGCAGCGGATGTGACATCACTGTAGGCCCATTGACGTCAAACAAACTACATCCAGGCGAAATAAATAAATACACAATACAGATATTTTATTTGCAAATTTCTATATTCAAAAGCCTTTTAGGCTGTGCTGATTTATTTAAAAATATCGACCTCAGATCTGAAACCCATTTATGATACATGCTGAAAACCAAACATGATTGATACTGATCTTTGTATTTAACTAGAATAAACAATAAAATAATATTAGAAAATTAGCAGTTATTCCAACTTGGCTCACAAGAAAAATAGAAATATAACAATCTAAATTATTAATGGTTACACTACATGATACATGCAAAAAATAGTTGATAAACTGCAGCTGGGTGTCAAGGGATTCTTGACCCCACAGTGTGTTTGTGTATTCCATGCCTGCAAGCACACTGCAAACATTAAAAAGAAGAAAGAAATTATGTTGACATTAGAGTCGTCATACCAGAATAACAATACTGAAACAATACCAGTATACAAAAATATATTCAATACCTCTTTCAATACCACAGCAAAATTTTTAAGCCCCCAGTACACCAAGTAGAATAATTTTTTCCCTTTTTTTTTTATTAACAGTGCTGGAACTGTCTGGTTTAGCTATGATGCAACTGAATGGAGGTGTTGAATGAGCACTAAAGTTGGTATCAAATTAAGTTTTGAGTATCAAAGTATTAAATATGACTTTTCCCCTATCAAAGCGACTGTTTTCAGGACAAGCGTTAACTTTCTACTATTCAGGATGTAACGATGTAAAGATGACAAAGACAAATAAGTTAATACAGAGTTTACAGTTTATTACCAAGATTTAGAAAACTTACAAACAAGTTCACAGCTTCAGGTCTTCAGGCACAAGCCAGTTTGGAGAAGCCAAGACTGGCCAATTTTAACTTCTGGCAAGATATGACAGGTGAAGAGAAGCAAACATCTTGAAAGTGAGTGGAGGAGACTTGCACATTCTGAATTACATTCATTTCCAACAAGTTGAAAAGAAAAAAAAGGACAGATTGATTTGGTTTGCATATAGAGATACTGTTTTAAACAAACTTTTCAACCACACACATTATGTCTTGCATGGTGAGATCACAAGCCAGCCAGCCAGCCGCATCTGCCGAGTAGACAATCATAAAACTTCACAGAAATACAATGATGTAGCCACGAGCCATACAAATGTCTCTTAAGTATGTACACAAGTACATACGATGGGTTTCAGATTTAAAAATCAGCTCACCCGTTCGTCTGCAAATCCAGCATTATTTCAATATTCAGATTTGTGAAAGTGGTAACTTGGCTGGAAACACACTAGAAAACCAAGATTTACTTCAGATACAAAGGCTGTATGAAATGTTACATTATCTTGAAGGGACATCTCACTTGTTAGTGAAAAAAAGATATGCATAGGCTACTTATTGATTGCCATAACCCCCTTCAGCATCCTCCCAAGTCAGAGTGCTACCGAGAATCAACAGTTAACCTCATATGAAGTGCTTTGGCCAGCTTCTGATTTCCACCTTTGAACCATTGAACACCTACAAACAATTTAAGAGTGAGAAGATTTACAATTTAAAGACAGTTACTAAGAATTCACTACATGTAAACAATACAAGAGGTAAACCCTCCACTTAACATCTTTTCTTTTAAAACCTTTAACAAGTGTCTTTAAAAACATTATTTACATACTATAATATAACAGGGTTTGGCACTTTTTTGCGAGAGACAAAGAGAAAAAGATACTACTGTATGCAGCAGACTATATTTTGTTTGCTTTTTTATGACACAGCAGTTGAGTAGTAGATATTTCACAGGTCAGTACAAGAGGCGCGGAGCACCAAAGAAACACTGATGAAAAGTAAGATATTTTGAACCTAGACTGATTTACCTGCATAAACCAATCAAAAATAAAGACCAAAATGTGCCTGTGTAACATTATTTAGAAGTCAACTGCTTTGTCAGATGGAAAACACTCACAAGGAAGAGAGAAATTTAAAATCTTACAAGGCCTGGCTTGGACTGCATGTATAAGAAATAGTTAAGCACTGCCTGCAAAAGTCTTTATATAAAATTTCACGTTTGAAAACAAGTCTTAGCATTATTTAGAAAACAACTCCACATGAAAAAAAATGATGAATTTGCAGTTAGTGTTATCTGTCCATTAAAGAACAAGCACAGGGAATAATGTCCTGTGTGGTGTGTCTCAGGAGGCCACTGAGAACATGCTGCAGTGTTGTCACAGTTTGGAGGGAGGAGAAACATTTAGATGTCACAATTGTGTGAAAAGAAACAAAAAGTGGTGGTGTAACAGTAACACAGTGAAAACAGTAAACCTCCCTCCTTCTTCATGCTATCTTCAGGGTGCTACCATAAGTCTGCTGCACAACCACCTGCACGTTGTCTAGGATGAAGTCAAAAGCCATACTCCAAACTGACTCCACCGACTGCTGCATTAGCCTGCAGAGGAAAGATCAATCAGCAGCATGAAGCATAAGTAAAAACAAAAAAAAAACAAAAAAAAAAAAGGGGGGGGGGGGGGGGGGGTAGAGGAACTGAGGAGGTTAAATTGCAGAGTTCTTACCTTTTCATATATTTTATAATCAAAAACAACTTCTCCAGATCTTTATCGTCAATCAGTTCAGTGCAGTATTTCACCACCTGCAGAATGTCCTCCTCCATTGGGTCTAACGGAGGCGAGGGAAAATAAGAGGCGATTAAAAATGCATTTTTGCAACCCCACAAACAATTACACAGGTTAACTGCATGAGCTGTTGCTCTTGTTTTATTTCCACACTGCATAGTGTGGCTTGACTCAACTTGACTGGTTACTTCTACTTGGTTTTCCACTGCAGATTTTACTCCCTCCACATAGGCGAAGCTGATCATCATAGCAAAACTATTCCAGCAGTTGGGAAAAAACTGTGCTTTGGTGTCCAGAGCCTGCAGCCTTTATTCATTGGCAAACTGGGATCTACCCTGTACATTTACTGAGGAGATGAAGGGATGGTGTTCTTCATAGATCTGCACTTTGGCAATAGACCACGTCAGGGTTCTGAGGCCTGTGATTTTTGAGTTAATAAAAAAAAATTTTGGTGGCTATCAATGGTAGTATGTAATTCTTGTATGGGTGTCACAGTTTCGATATGAAATTTATGAAAGCGATTCTACCAGTATTTTTTTTTCCCTTCATCCCTGTCTTGCTTGCAGCATCTGGCATGTGTCCAGAGAAAAGAAAAACAACACTTAAAAGCTGACACAATGTAGCTTCCAATCTGTCATATGACACCATATTTTCAAAGAAAATTTTGAAAATGTAAAGGTAAAGCAAATAATCGGCCGATCGCTGCAAATTAAAACTACTGTCTAATACTGACATAAACGTCAGTGCAAAAAAAGAAAAAAAGTTTAAATAGAAAATCGAATTGAATCATGACCTTAAAATTGAAAGTCATAACACATTGTGGATTTGGAGAATTGTGACACCACTCGTAACTTGGCTATTTAAAAAAAAGCGGTTCTTCATTGTTTACCTGTAACAGTAGTGACCCACTCCCGTAGGAGTGTTTTAATGTCCGTCAGGTCACAGGCTCCGGCCAACGCTGGAGCAGGACGAGGAACGAATTTGGAGAAGGTCTGTGGGATGTCTGGTTTTGAGGTCGATGTGGAGGGACCATTTTCAGTCTGGGAAAGGGAAACGTGTGAAAAGAAGCTCCAAACTGCCATAAACTATCAATCTTCACATGTTACCACCAAACAAAAAAAGACCATCATCATCTTCATGTGTAAAATTAAAGTGGCTCACCTTTACGGTGTTCAACGGCTCCCGTGGTCTTACAGGAGGTGGTAGGGTTTTGGCCGGGCTGTTCGTCATCTGACGCCTCTTCACGGGGGAGGGACCTTTTTTAACAGGGCTCACCGCATTTTTTCTCTTGTAGCGCCGCTTCACCCGACCAATACCAATTCCGACTCCGGACTGTTTTAGTTGCAGCAGTGGATTCTTCTGCTCCACTGCTGAGAAACCAAGAGCGAAACAATGAGATTAAGATCATACACAGACTGATAATAATAAAAAAAGAAGAAAAAAACATTCCTTTACAACTAATTCACCTCGGGACTTACATATTTTTGCCTGGGGCTGGACATTTGTTACACGGTTGTAGGCAGATTTCAATTCCTCCTGGAGTTCTTTGGGAAGGGCAGCAAATACGTCTGGATCAACCTGCAGCCAGAAAGCAGCGAAACAAAGCGAAGCTGAACATCAATCACAAACAATGAAATCAGCTTTGCATTATTCACAACTAATACACGGAGAACACCTTTGCCCTTCCAATAGTAAAACTACACTGTGAACAGATGACACAATTACAGACAGATTGTAAACATATCTGAATATTGATTAGGCTTGTGCTGATTGGCGATAGGCTCTTATACCAACAACTGATATTTCCTATGCCCATATTAAGGCAATTTTAATTAACTTACTATCAGATGTTATAAAAATGACCTCTAGAATCTGCACCCTACTGTGCATTTGGAGATCTTTGTCATGGAGCAACAGGTCTGCATGACGAGTGAATATTAAATCCTTAATTGCAGTTCAGTTAGCCATCTCTTTTCCACGGATCTAACACTGCACATATCAGCTCTCCAACTGACTGCTCACCAAAACTTTGCTCTGCACTGCGTAAAAGTAGTTAACATTATGGATATGATTTGGATTATGACTTAAAAATGAAATACAATGCCGTGATATTGTTACACTAACCACAGACACATAGACTTCTACTTTGCACTCTCATTTTAATCTCTGTAACTCTTTGCACCAGCTCCTGCAGGATCAAACCTCATTTGTGTTTCATGGGTGAAAGACTTTATTTACACTTTAAGTCTATTATTTCAACAATGTGCACATAAACACAAGGTTGATGCTAAATTAAAAGGAACTGAACAAATATTTGGATCTACATTTTGCAACTTAGGCACAGTATGCTGTTATCTCTGAAGAGAGCCAAAGACTGATCTGGTTTGTAATCCCACAGACTCTCAGCAGCCGTTGGCTGGTTTGATTATCACCAACAATAGACATAAACTGTACTCAGCATTTTTTGTTATAAAAAGGAGCCTATTTGTTGGTCCTCTAGATTATGAGTCCTCTCGTCTTCGCTCTCCAACTTTATCAAAGCATAGGATTGAGGAGGAGCCTAGGGACGACCCACATTGCCCATAATTCCTTGGCCTTAGCTGAACTGAACTGAACAGTTTAAGTTTGCTGTTATATGTTCCAAAATACAAATTGTACTTTTGTTGGTAGCCTGTTTGTAAGGTGTCTGTTCAGGACATGGTAGTTTATGATGGTAATACTGACTGTCGTGCTGGTTTATAATTTTACCCATTATTGAGGTGGCTCTTAAATTTCTTGACACTGCCGAGGTGTGTCATAATCGCTGCCCCCTAGCAATCAGATCATGTATCATTCATCACGAGTAACCACAATGGGATCAAACGAAATTAGTAGTCATTGCCCAACCTATGAATTCCAGATGTCACCAAATAGACGTGAGCCACACGGCCTCTTTTCCAACAAGACGAAAGACAGAGTGCGTTCTACCTGGTCTGCTGCCACCATGACCCCAACCCACATAAGGGAATGAAAACAGTCAAATAAACTACAAACTCTTTTCCAGCTGTTGCAGGGCTGTTGAATCGCAAATTATTTCCTGACAGGTGCACAACAGATACATAACACTCTTTAACCAATTTATAAAGGGTAATAAAATGGCATCTATGTTAAAGCCTTTAATAATGAAAAGCCCATTTGAGTTTTCTTTTTTTGTGTTTTATAAAATAAAATGACCACTTCATCAAAATCCAAAACCACTGTATCCCCTACCTGTGAGAAGTTTGGTAGTTCCAGTACAATCCCTGGACTGTCTGGCTGGTTTGGAATCTGCAAAACCAGCGTGCCGACAGGTGGAGTGTACAGTGCAGGGGCAGAGGTAGGAGGACAAGGAGGGGACGTTGGACGAGACTTCAGAGAGGGAGGCTGTGGAAGAGGAGCGCAGGGCTGTGGACTGGGCGACTGACAGTTACTTGGTCTCACATCACGATTGGTCCACGACTGCTCCACCTGTTCTCTCAGCTCTGCAGGTAAGGCCTCCAACACGGAACGATCCACCTTGGATATCATAAAGAAGCGCAAGTTGATGAAAACATTTGATTAACCCAGAGCTGAACAATCAATCAGACATTTCCTTCACATCCTCACCTGTGACGGGGAGGGGACCTCAATACTGAGGTTGAGACGTGCTCGAGAGTGTTTTGGAGTTTGTCTACATGTCTGCTGGTCTCTGCTCGTTCCTGGGACGGGCTCAGGAGGGGAGAGAGGATGTTGAGAGGGGCCAGATGATGGGGCTGTGGTTGAGGAAGTCTTTTCCTGGTGTGTGTTGTTGTCAGCAGCATCTGTAACATTGACCTCAAACTCAATTGATCTCACAGACAGCAACAAAGATTATAAAGTGAAACACAAAGACTTAAAACTCACCTCTGCTGCTTGATCTCGCTCTTGATCCCTTATCCACCAGCATGTCTTTGATGGAGCGAGCCCGGGGGCCTGTAGAGTCCTGCTGGACCAAGTGATTCCCTTCAAGAAGCTGAACCTGGATGCCGACTCCTCTCAGGTCCTGAACCTCCAACTTCATGGCGTGGAACAGCTTGATGACAGCAGCAGCAATCAACTGACCACTGTCAGTGGACTGAACGAGCATCACAGTCCTGACCGGAAAAGAGACAGATTAGAGAGTCTACAAAGAGACAATACCTGTGTTTACATATAATTATCAAATGAATTTGAAGGGAACTTTAGAAATGTTGCAAAAAAGAAAAAAAGAGATAGAAAATGAGAATTAGTGTGTTTCCATCAAATTGTTTGAGAAAATAAGATAATTTACATGAAGTGCAGGGCTCATCAGAAGTTCGCAGTATAAGCTATGTTAATAAACAGAGCAGAAGAAGTTGAGGTCTTGAACCAAAAACAACATCAGTTTTTTCAAACTCTCAATAAACCTCAAAAAGAAGAAGAAACAAAACCAGTCATCTACAGGACTTGTCAGTTGGGCAAGTTGTAATTAATCTTTCATGGACAGTCAACATCGACAGCAGAAACAGCTTCTACTTCTTCTCTCTGAGTAGAAACAACTTATCATTCATGTGAGGTAAAAGTTCGCTTTGTCAGAAGTTCTTCAGATAAGGTGTTTCCATCTCCCATTAAGCTCCCATTTTGAAAAAGGCAAAAACCACCTCAAGCGAGCAAAGTTTAAATTTTACTATTTCCATCAACCTTTTCTAACGTCATTGTAACCCAGGTTAAAAGTGAACTCTTCAATCTGTCTATATCAGCCAGTCCCGGACCACTCCCAAAACATAAATATCCACATTCAGCTAAGATGACCCCCTCCTTCTCCACTCTGACTGGTCAGCTTGTCAAACAAAGGACTGAATGCTGTCTATTCTAAATGCATTTCTTTTCTTAGAACTTTTTACATTCAGTGGTGAGTCATTGCTAATGTCTGTTATTACTGTCACTTTATTATCAGACAGCTCCCACTAGGTTTTCAGTTGTTTAAATCTGTTAGCGCCACGCCTGCTAGCTTTAAGGTAGCTGCTACACAAAAGTCCCATTAGAAAACTGCCAATTTAGGCAGCTGCAAATTAAGCCTTATTTTCAACTATACAGTTTATTTGATGCATTTAGGGTTTTTTTATTTCAGTCTTGTGTTTTATCTGCTTTGTGTGAATAAGAGATTGCTGTTTTTTTATTGTTAAGCATTAACTACAGATGTATTTACTTAAAGCTTAAGTCTGACTGAATCCGACTGAAATGTTTTAATGAGAACCTGTACAACACAAACGTAGAACTTGTAACTTAGAGGTTATAAATGTTAACTATTTTATCAGAACTGAAGAAGCCTCTTGGATGAGAGGCGAAACGTCTTCAAGAACTCTATGAAGTCCAGTTGCCTACAACAAACCACTTGCATCTAAAATATGTTGATGGCATGGATGAATAAAAGAAAGATCACATTATCAATCACTACAGGGACAACAGACTCCTTACCTGGCTAGGTTATCACATATGCCATGGCCACCATATTTAGCTGGTTCCAGGGGGGCTCCAACCTTGCGAACCATGACCTTGAGGGTGACTCTGCGGCCCCGCAGCCCTGCTTCCTGTAAACGTTTCTGCACCTCCATGGACAAGTTAGTCAGGAAACATTCTGCCTCATCAACCTGGTCACAGGGGGAGGGGGACAAGAGGATTAGAGAGAGATATTTGGGAAACACAGGGAGAATGAGAAAAAAGATATAGCACATGTGACAGAAAGTGGGTCTAACCCTTGTAAAGCGAATGTTGTAGTTCATCTCAGCTGAGACAGACTTCCTTTCCTTCTCATAGCGGACAGGCCGGTCATCAAGCCCCCTGCAGAAGCGGAACAGGGTCTGTCCGGTCCGGGGTCCAAACTTCTTTTGCAGCTGAGACAGAGACACCTGTTGGAGGTCCCCACATGACCTCACACCCATAGCAGCCATTTTCCTGCCCATAACAGGCCCAACACCTGAAAAAAAAAAAGAATTAAGAATAATGATTGATATATATATATTTTTTTTAGTTAGGCCTTTTGTGGGTGGTTAAAAAATCTTCTGTGCTAGTAATTCTCTCTGCTTTTCCAAACTGGAGGCATGTTGTCCAGTATCTACTGCAATACACTAACTATGGATAAGTACCTCATACAACCCCACTTTGAATAATCCAAACTATCCAGCAGGTGGTGCTGTGTCTACCTGGTAGGCTGGTCACTGGCAGGTCCCTAATGAAATCATCCACTTCTTCAGACTTTAAGAAGTACTGCCCGTTTGGCTTGGCCTTACGGGTCGCCAGCCGAGCCAGCAGGATGTTGGATCCTGAAAAGATGAGCAGTCGGTTTGAGTTTGTAAAATAGCAACACTGTTATAATCAATTTTACAGTATGAGACTCACCCATGCCCACTGAAGCACAGCATCTCGTTTTCTCCTTGATGTCGGCTCTGATCACTTTGGCCAGATCTTCTGGACTGATGCCCAACTCGGCTACCAGAGCGGAGCCGTCGATCAACACTTCATCACAGCTCAGAGCCTCGATGTCATGGGTGTAACTGCAAAGAACAAATAAAAGGTGTTCTTTGGGTCATTTTGCATGCCGGGGTAGTGAGTGAAAAATTGACCAGGAAGTTGTTCTTACCTCGCCAAAGTCTCATACATGGTGAGAGCCACCTCTTTATAGGCCTCAAAATCATACGGGACAGACTGCAACGAGGGACACAGCTGTTTTGCTTTGCCAAAAAACATCCCATTCCTCACGCCCGCCTGCCTGTGAGAGACAAACGATTTATTAACTTTGAGGTTAGTACAAAATACTGATATTTGTGTTGTTTATTAAAGCAAGAAAGTGTGTCCTCACCTAGCCTCATAACTACAGGATGCAATCTCTGCCATTGAAAGAGCAGCAGCGTCCTGGTCCATCCCGTTGGCGTGGGACTCAGGACTCTCTTGTGAAGGAGTTCTGTATAGATCCTCCTCTGGCCTCTCTGAGATGCAGGACAAGGATGTGACAACAAAGTTAAGACAGGAGAATACAGGAAATACACTGAGCCAGGCCTGTGAAAAACAAAGTTAGCACACTCCATAGGGCTGAACAATTCACGATTTCATGAAATCTCACCAGGTTGAGGATGAGTTTGTTTCCTCTGGTAGTACTGCAGCTCCAGCTGAGGGTTGGCGCCAGCCCTG
Organism: Lutjanus campechanus; assembly: GCA_027495735.1. Taxonomy (NCBI): domain Eukaryota; kingdom Metazoa; phylum Chordata; class Actinopteri; order Lutjaniformes; family Lutjanidae; genus Lutjanus; species Lutjanus campechanus. The sequence goes on from JAJHUR010097304.1 coordinate 13,008, forward strand.
CGGGGCACTTTGCCCTCTCCACGGTTACTGGTCACAGCTACAGGCTTCCCTGTGAAAGAGGAATACCATGACCTCAACCAGGAGCACTGACTGGATGCGTGAGACATTACATATGAACACATTTCACTCGTTGGCCCACAATTTAACCAGACAAAAGGTGTCTTACCTTTGAGCTCTGGGCGATTTCGAATCCCCACAGATACAAAGAAACAGTCCATGTCCACGTGAAGAATGCAAGACTTAACACTTGCAGATGCCGATGTACCTGACCACACAAATAAATACATATCAGATCATTAGACAAAAGTTTTCCAAAATCACATAAAGATATGAGAGCATCCAATGATACACACATCCCCAGAAATCTATTTTAAAGGGACAGTTCAGATTGTTTGAAGTCAGGCTGTATGAGGCACTTATCCATAGTTAGTGTATTACCTACAATAGATGGCGGTCATCACATTGCCAGTTTGGAAAAGCAGAAAAAGTACTGGTGTAGGAAGCTAAGCAATGAACTACTGAGGACAAGATCAGCAGCAAAACAAATTTTAGCCACTTCAAAATTAACTCCTGTGTTCTGCAAGTTAAGATCATCGACTTTGCCAAGTCTGGTTGAGCAAGATAGAGCAGTACCTGAATGATATACTATAATGACAGTTTGCAGTTGGAAAAGGTTGTCTGACTATTGGTAAGAACCTCATAAAATCCCACATCAAAAAATCAGAACTCTCCCTTCAGGCTGTATAAGTACTGGTTTGCTTATATTTCCAATTTTTTAAGAGGTACAGTATGTCACTTTACAAAGGAAAAAAGAACAAGATAGCAAGCTGGACTTTCCAGAGAAAAGCAACAAAGTGACTGTCTCTTTTCTACCTCGACTGTCTGCAGAATGCTGGGCCACAGATTTCCTCAGTCGCTCTTTTCCAGGAAAGGAGGTGGCCCCTGCTGCTTTTCGTTTACTGTTCAGTTCATTGACATACTCAGAAAAGCCGTTCCTCCATGTGGAGATCTGGTGTAAACGTGAGTGAGAGTAGAACTCAGAGATCAAACCGCCTGTCTGCGCCAGCAGCTGCGACGAAGACTTAGATGATGATGATGTTGATGACTTATCAATGGTTGTGTTTAGTGAGGCTGAGTCGGATGAAAAGGCATTGTGGTGGCTTCCGTTCAGTCGAATTGGAGTGTGTGAATCAGAGCGAGATGCAGTTGAAAGAGGAGTCTTCTCTGGATTTGAATCAACTTGACAGGATGGCTGGAGCGGTTTTGGGAGTAGTTGGTTTTCGGTGGCTTTTACAGCCTCCTGGTACGTGGGAGGTGGAGGTTTATGTCTCTGCTCACTGGCTCCTTGTGAGCTTGGCTGCTCTTGAAAGAGAGGAGACCTGTAGGACTGCTTTGGAGGACTGTGGGGAAACTCGTATGGGTCAGGTTTGGTCTGAAACTGCACTGGAGGACTCTGAAGTTCATCCTCTGAACTCTTGACTCTGCACAGTTCTTTGTCAACAGAGGGTTCGTCTGTAACGGGGGACAGGTCCTCTGGCTTTAAGGCACCATTAACAAGGTGAGTGTGTCCATTGGTCAGGGGTGCTTCATGCACCACCTGCAGGAGAGGATCTTCTTTGGCACACTCTTGCATTTCATTCATTTTTGAATGGCTCATCATGTCCAATGAGGTCTGCAATAATCCATTTCTGCGAGGTAAAGAAGAGATATCTTATTTAGTAAGAATTAATGTAACAAGACGTTCCCAGGTTCATTTAAGCCTGTTTCAAACAACGTAACCATCACTGCCCACATACTTCCATGTGTCCTATACATGGATGTCAAGCAATACATCCACTAGAGGGCGCCGTTCAGAGTCATAAGTTACCCCTCATGAACCCCCTGAGAAAGGGGACTCCCTAAAAACTTGGTATTTCATTCTAGATGGGCGTAGTTTTGCAGGAAGCAACATTTCAACAAACTCATGGGTGAGGAGTTTTGTTTGTCTGTTCTGAGCTACTGTAGGAACATGGCAGTGCAACATGGCAGACCTGTGCCCCCTGTAGATATACAAATGGCTCATTCTGAAGTAGTGAAAACACAAGGATTCTTATTCTCAGGTGATTATATACTAGTGAAAACATACTTATGAATATCATATCCCATTTCCGCCATATTCTGGTGATAACCTCCCATAAATTTTACACACTGAACCATTAAAGGTTAAAAAAAATAATAAAATTAAAAAAGCTTGAATACTCACATTTTCAATTCCACTTCGTTGCAGCCACTGTTGCAAGAAGAGTTCTGAGGTTCTGGTTGGCCAGCTCTCTGGTGCTGGAGATCAGTATGAGGTGTTTGAAGAGTAGACAGTGGGGACTTGTGTGGGTTAGACAGCGGGTGGGTTTTGTGCCTGGGGTCTGTATTGAGGTGACTGGACGCTAAGTGGCTTGGTTGGGGGTTAATGAAGGGAGCTGCAGAGCTTTGAGGGATGGACTGAGGTTGGACGTTGCCTTGGTAAGGTCGACTGTGGCTGTGGTGAGGGGTGGAGTTATTCTGGCAGCTGGATGAAGACTGCTCATGGTTGGGAACAGAGTGCTGAATGCTGCGCTGGGGCAGATGAAGCTTTTGGTGGACGCTTGACTGAAGCAGCTCACGGCTGGGTCCTGCAATCTCTGAGGACTGCCGCAGTGTCATGCCAGGGAAGAGTGGGCCTTTCTGTTTAGCATACAGCTGGTACTGCAGGTAGGGCAGCAGGCGCCCAGCCTTGAGACTGTTTTTAAATAAATGACATAGTTAACATAATGATTTTTAGCTAATATTGAGGAATACACATCAGCATGTTCATGTAATAGGGATGTAACAATATATAAAATATTGCAATTAAAAAGTCTTGATGCTATGCCTGACTTTAAATATCATATTGTGGGCTTTTTAATCATGGCATTGTGGACTTTTGGTATTATTACATCCCTACTATAGAATATATACAAGCTCAATTGAACCCACCTGTCAGTAATCCACTCTGGCCTGACAACCTTTTCTCCTTTGAGCTCCTGAATTTTGCTGTTGGGCAAGTTATTGGCAATGATGTGGGTGGTCTTGGAGCGAGAGTAGTAGACGTGGAACTGGCCACCATGGAGCATCATCAGCCTGCGGAGCTCATCTGCACTTGGCTCTGTTCACAAACAGGACACAAACGATTGTAGGGCTTTTATAAAAATTAAATAGTATTATGATATTGATAATAAGGTCCTGTAAAAATAAAGTTTTATCCAACATCTTGAAAATTAAATGATAATTTCAGCTGAGGGGGAAAAAAACAGATCAAATTCCAGAGAAAAATAATGAATGCAGAATGTGTGGTTTTCTCCTTATGCTCCTCTGGGACATTCTCGGAGAACATTTACATTCAGTTCTTCAAGCTGTTGAGGACCAACTGAATTGTGGGGAAGCACAGAGAGTCAACCTAGTGATATGTAAAAATACGGATGCACTACAGCATGGTGTTACCTGTGTATCCATTGACATAGATTGCCACTCCACTGAAAATGTTGGAGCATGAACCGTCCTTCTGTTTTTCTCTGGGGGCATCAAGTTTAAACTGCTCATCCAGCTTAGAGACTTTGGCAGCCATATAGCCGCCCTACACACAAGAAGAACAGTGACAGAACAAAGTGTTAGAAAATCATTCAAAGCAACTGTGACTGCAGAACCCTGGCACTGAAAGGGCCAACTAGGGAATTTGTACGTCACATACGCACGTTATATGTGACGATACATCTAAATTATACAGTATTACAATTCTCTCTTATGATAGGGAACAGTATCTATACATACAATCTGGCATCATGCAGCACCACTTTTTACATGTCTAAAAAATAGACTTTATACAGTACATTACATTTATATTTTGCAAAATAAATTGCTGCAGTGACGATTATTGTTGCTTAATTTGCTGATTATTTTCATGATTAATCGTGTAGTCTATAAAATGTCAAATAATTGTGAAAAAATGTTAACATAGCTTTCCTGGAACACAAAGTGCATGTAGAAGTACATTTTACTCTTAATTAACCAAACTACACCTGCCAACCGGATCACTGTGCAGAAGGAAGTGTGTATCTACTCATGGAAGTGAGGCTAGTGATTGGTGTCTTCCTTGGCTGAGCTGCAACCTCTCCTCCATGAGTAGATGCACACATCCTTCAGCGCAGTGACATGGCCGGTGGGTGTAATTCGGTAGAGAGAAAACAGTTCTCCAGCTCACAACAAGGTGTGTGGATTATCTTGAGCATACAGGTCATTATTTCTGAAAAGAGATATTGTTGTTGAGTTCTTCAAATCTCATCTCTACACCTGATCTCCAAAACTTGGCAACACACACTGAAACAATCTAAATAGTTAAGGTTACATTTCTCCATCAGTCATATTGGCGACTGTTTTCTTTTTAGGGTGGGCATGTCCTCATACTGGTATAACTTCTGCCATATATTGTTAATTATGATGACATGACTGATAAACATACTCACCCTCTCAGCCCAACCATTGTCACCACTGGCATTGGCTTTCTTCTTCATCCACCCATCTCGACTCATACTGAGCTACCTTGAAAGAACATGAGGAGGAGGTATTCATAAATCAATCATAAAAAATGTTCATCCCAGTGCCAAAAGATACATCTTCAACTTGCTTCTTTTGTCCAACCAACAGCTCAAAACCCAAAGACTCTTTATCTAGTATCATAAATGGCAAAGACAGGCAGCAAATTCTAACATTTAAGAAGCTGGAACCAGCAAATGTTTGCAATTTTCACTGAAACAATTAATCAATTATGAAATGAGCAGCCAACTACTTTTCCTTTAATGGATTAATCGTTGCAGCTCTAGTGATATCATGATACATGCAGAGATTCCTGGAAGTGATTCATTTTGTGTTGTATTTAAGGCCAACAAGGTAGAACTGTTATAGCCTATATATTGACTAATGTGGTTGCATAGAAAGTAAAACTTTTTTTAATCAGCTTTTACGCCTACGGTGGTGTTGATTAAAAAACATATCACTTTGCTTTCAATGTCGCAATATATTGCAATATATTCGTAACCCCATATCGTGATACATGTCATATCTCCAGAGTCTTGCCAGTACACAGCCCTAATATGATGCTCACAAATAACCTTATATAGATCCTTAATTAATGCGGAATGATAACACTAATAATAAAATATTTCTGAGTCAATCTTAATTATCAACTTATTTATAAAGTAAATAATATTAGATTATGACATTTTGAAGTCAATTCCTACGTAAAGTTTTGTTTGTAGTTTAAAATGACACATACAAGCAGTGACAATGTTAACAAATGACATTTAGGGTTACAGAGAATTTACTATTACGATTATTTCAGCATAAATGTTAAGGTAATGGTTTTACGTTCAGGGTACGAGCCCTGTGTCAGTGGCCAAGGGCATGTCCGGACAGGTCCCCTGCTATTGACAGGTAGCATAAGGTTACAACAGAGCCCCATGTGGCACTTTGACACATTTTTCATGCAAGCAGCTAATATTAGCCTAGCAACTCTAAACGATGCTTGGCTAGTTAATCATGCATGTCGCTGCGCCATGACACGACTGTAACATCATGCCAGTTCAAGCAAGCAAAAAATACGAGTATAAATGTGTTGCATGCACCCGCTAACATTGCTGGCGAAATTAGCCACCAAACAATAGAAACAGTACATGACTGTGTAACTTCAGCACGGTGTTAATCATGGCTGTAAACAAACAACAGTCCTGAGTGATTGTTCGCCAACAGAAGTGACTTGCTTTTACCTTTTATCCTGTCAGACTGGGTTGTTAGCCAGACTTCTCTCTGCAGATAATGCCCAACACTAACGTTGTGTGTGAGCGCACTGATTACGAGGTAAGAGCAATGCAAAGCGAAATGAAAATCCTCCAGACGGTTAGCTCGACTCCTCAACCTTGAATTTATTCTTCAGGGAACTCCTTTCTGTGAACTGAGATCCAATTATTTTGTTGTGCTGCCACGCCATGTCTCTCCAACATTTTCGTTCACCCTCCCAGTCCTTCTGCTCTCCATTTCTACCGCCTGATCCATTTGCTTTCCCTTTTCTCAGCGAGAGTCAAGCTAGGACCGCCAAACGTTGAATTTCCGGAAAGGAATTTCAAAATAAAACATTCCATAACAAGTGAACACAGAGGTGTGTGTCACTGTGATGTCACAAAGAGCTGTGAGGTGTTTTGGAACAAAAAATACACATATACAAGATTTTGTACTCCAGCAGTAAACCGCAGAAAGTAATGTCGTCAGATGTTAGCTATAGCTTTCTTCTAACCAATCAACACCAGCCCTAATGAACTCAACTGGAACCCGGCTTGGATAACCAATAAAGTAAAAGTAAGTCTTAAACAGTCTGTTCATAAACTGCCCACTTGTTTTGGAAAGATTTGGATAGTTTGTCAGAGAAATTTACTGTCAGTGATCTTTATTTCTCTCTGATCAAATTCATTGTGAATCTTTAAATTATTCTTTTTGCAAATTATGTGTCTCAACAATTGCTAATAGTTTTTTATTTTTGTGGACTTGGACACACCTCTGTGGAAGAAAAAACAATAAAATTAATTATCATGCATTTTTCTAGGATTTTAACATCCAGTATAACCTGGCATGGCCAGACTGCGCAAATGTGAATTGTGTTGTATTGTACTGCATTGTATTGTATTGTATTATTATCGACACCCGTATTATACTGTATGTGCCAGAGCAAATGAAATTATGCACTCTACAGACTGATCTGGTTCACAGCTTGGCTAACATTCCTAGACAGTGCTGGAATAGATTAAATTATGTAAATTAAAATATAATTTATGTTGTTAAATACTGTTTCTACATAACACAAGTAACCAGGACATCATTATCTAACTTTACTTGGTCTTCATTTACAGGGGTGGATCTAGAGGTGTGGCATAGGCTGACAGTACTAGTTAGTTTGTGATTAAATTGGCATATATTTATTTTTACCACCCCTTAAATTCTCAGCCCCATTAATATTTATCTAGATCTTCCCCTGCATAATTATAATGTTGAGACTGAAATAATAATTTTATTTTATTTTTAAATTAAATGATAATTTTTGTACATATATACATATTCTTTGTATCATCAGTTTGGTCTGACCATCCCCCGTGGCTAGTGAAGTCCAGAAATCTAAGTCATTCTGTCTGGCAAAAACTGTATTTTATTTTACACAACACAATAGGCACCGCTTCCGGTTCTGTTGTAGCTTTTCTCAGCTACCTTGACCCAGCTTATCCCCGGCTTCTTGTTTTTAGCTTCAAGTTGTGCTGTAATGCTGCCACTGTGCGGGCAACCCAGTGCATTTCACCTGAAATGACTGTTTGGTGGCTCTCCTTGGACGCCCTGTACAGTTTTAAACCGCCCACTCTGAGACTTTCACACCAATTTACTCCTGGGGCTTGACACGAACAAGAGAGACGTTGGTGTGAGGAGCCCTTAGACGTTGAAGTAACTGTTTGTTATCGCGGTCTGACAGGCTGTTCACCTTTGAAAATGTATCTGACTGTGGCTTAAATCATGAGGGTTTGTGTGTGCCCACACAGTCTGCTTTTCCTGCGGTAGACAGTCGATCAGGAGCAGTCTAGGATTTTTTTTTGTTGTGTGTGTGTGTGTGTGTGTGTGTGTGTGTGTGTACTGTCTGGCTCACAGCTCAGTTGTCCTCAGACGGCCCGGCACACACACACACACACACACACACAGCGGCACTAACGGCCGTGACGCAGAGGCACGTGTGGATTGAACGAGCCAGGAGCGTAACGGCTCCGCTCACCTCAGACAACCCGGTACAGTCACAAAGAAGAGTCAAAACAGGACATCTGTATGTGTCTACTGCGGCTCTGTATGTCAGTGCCAATAGACACATAATCTGTTGGCTTTTTGAGATACTTGATTTCAAATCTATTGGCCTACTTAAGTATTAAATAGCAGTGATTCCTAAGTTAATGACAGTGGAATAAAGTAGGTCATAGTGCAGGGGAAGATGAAAAATGTCCATAGTCTGGCGCTGGATTAGTTTGCAACAGACCTAATTTCACAGAATCAAAGAAATCAGGATGCTATTGACCCAAGGCTTGTCGTGTCCCGAGGAGCCCCCTTATTGGTTGTTCTCTGTTGCTATGGTACCAGACATCAGATGCTGAAGTTTCATGCGCGACTTTCTGTGTTGGTGCAGCAGGAAGTAGTTGCAGCAGTGATGGAGAATCAGAGCAGAGGCTGATGTGTGTGTGAGAGTAGGGAGAGACAGAGATCTCTGCACAACTGGACCGACTAATGAGTCTGACTCAGTTATTGTGTGTGTGTGTGTGTGTGTGTGTGTGTGTGTGTGTGTGTATGTGTTATACCTATATAGGATCCTCTTATGCTTTAAGACATGTGCATCAATATAATATATAATTATATATGAATCATCATCATTATGAAATAAAAGACAGTGAGTCAACAAGAGCAGGATATTCAGGGACATGCTCAGGAGCTTCTCTCAAACACTGAGGGGTGCTAAAGTCATCTGAGGACACAGGATCATTTTGTATGTGGGGGCATCCACAAACACAAAATGAGCACCAGAAATTATGCAAAAGTCAGAATACCAAAGATGAGTGTACTGCAGTGCTTCCCAGGGAACTCTTTTCAATGTATGGATATTTCTTACATGCATAACAATACCAGTACTATACATCTGATTAACTGTACAATTGACCCTTCCTAAGTCCCGCCCCTTTTAGTACCTTGGTCAACTCCTGTTCCCCGTATTTAGAAATACTGTGAAGATGTTGCTGTGGGACCTGTAAAAGCAAATATGGTTACATCTTACGTTGGCTAATGTTAAAAAACACTTGCTAACTAGCTAGCTAATCGACATCATAATCTAATGTTAGCAAAACAGTAGGCAAGTTAATTGGCTAGCTAATCTACATCAATAGTTGGGTATCTAGCATAGAAGTATAAATTGATGTAGATGGGGAATTGCCGCTCAGCCTTGCTTCCACTTTCTCCCAGTGGCCACTTACGGTATTGCAGTGAAAAATTCCCCTGCAGGCCAAAAAGCATTTCCCCATAAGCCATTATAATAAGAGATGTCTTTACTGTTGACAGGACATGTCAAACTGCAAACAAGGACAATTACAAACAAGGTCTTTATAATCTGAATTTTTGATCCATGGATGTTTTATATTTGTAAAAAAAAGCAGAGAAAAGCAATTTAAAAATGTATGACACGATAACAATGTAAATTCTATGGGACGAGCAGGAACTTGCAGGTGGGGCCTGTGGGAGAACCACTATTGTGCAGTGGCCCCATTAACAAGCAATTCTCATTGGACTGCACAGGCGCCATCTTTGCATCCAGTATCCAGTTCATAATAATAGATCCAAGCTGTCTAGTTACATTTACTAACTAACTAGCTTGCTAATGATTGATGTAGATTACCTAGGTGATTTAAAGTGTGACAATATATCCCCCAACGTCTTTTAACCATCCTTAAAATTTGTCTTTCTTTTCAATACAGACAAACCTAGCACAAAGCATATCTAAGTAAAGGAAAGAGGAAGCAATATTTTTCCCAGGAGAGCAAAGTCATTACCTGCCCTACTCTGACTCTGACTGGTTAGTACTTGTTGCCTTCATTGGTTTTGGGCTGGGTAAGTTTAGGTATGAGGGATCAAATTGGGTAGGGTTAGGGTTTGCTTTGCTGCTTGGACCCGTGAAAAAGGATGAAAGTGAAAGGGCAA
>JAJHUR010097305.1:0-28395 GCA_027495735.1 Lutjanus campechanus
CGCATGCATACATGGAAGTGATAGCATGACGCCTGGAAGGGGACACGCGAGAGTGGAATAATAATAACACATAAATCTGGCAACTGCGTACTTGTCCAAGTATGTTCTTCCAAAATAAATATCCAAACCATCTAATGGTTAGGCCTATATTAGAACAAATTACATTTTGATTACATTTTTATTTTTGCTAACTTTTTTGACTGTGCCATGTAGCTTTAGCTTCAATCTTTAAGCACAATATCGTGTACAAATTAATGTTAAACTTTCAGCTGAAGACGGAGTTTTCAATGAACTTGTAGAGTTTTAGCATTAGCATTAGCTTAATTTAACTAGCTACAGCTGTAAGATCTGCTAGCAACAGTCTTCATTCAGCCCCCAATTTTTTTTAATTAAAAATTTTAATCCATGTTCATCAGATGTAAATGACAAGTCTGCTTTTGTTTATTTCTGTGTTCAATTCAAGAGATATTTAAACTCAATTTTTTTTTTTTTTAATCTGCCACCTTTATAACTGTAAACTACAGGAAGAGAAAGTTTTACAGGTGTAGTAATAAGGGGGTCATGATCAATTAAACATGTGTTTTCAGAGTCTTTAGATCAAGGTCAGAGATGCTTTAGGAATAATTAAGGCGACTTTTTACAGAAAACACAAGGAGTCCAGATAAAGAGAAAAACCCTCGCTGAGCTCCTCGCAGTGTGGGCCGGTGTAAAATTGGGTTAGGATGGTCTTCAGGGCCTGGAGAGATGGTGAGTTTTTTAGGAGACTTCAGAGCAAGAAAGTGATAAGAATAGCAGCTAACCACCCACAGCTAGCCAAACAGGGACAAACACAGTAACTCTACCTGTGAGGAGGAAAGAGAAGAAAAAGAACAGAGAAAGAGAGATCACTGGAGGCTGGAGACACACAGGGCAACACAACAAATCTGAAGTGTGGGGCGAGGATGCAGAAGCAGCATTGATCCAAACAGGAGTGACAAATCATTAAACCCTAGCTGTGCATTTGCGCTGTGAGAAATACAATCAACGATTCACAGGAAGTTCATTAATTTCCTACAGAGTCGAGGGACTGGAGGAAACCAGCAGTCGATGTCAACAAGCCTGTCAACAGAGATGTTTGCCTCAACTGAACTTTTCACAGCAATTGGCTGTCAGTTTTTGAACGATAATAATAATAATAAAAACAATTCAGCCTCTTTTACCGGATGAGATATTGATAACAGCCAATCAGATATCACCTCTACAACTTATTTGGAGCAATGAAAGTCTTGCTGTTTATCGTAACCCAAATTAAACCTAGTGGATGATTTGATTCGGGTTTGCATATGCCAGGTTATGGAAAGTGACACGTTTCACCCTGTTCAGTTTGTTATTTTGCACCAGACGACTTTTCTCATCAAATGAGGATGGATGGATAAACAAAGACGGATAAGCTAATAAGCAGGAAAAGGTGCATATTATTTTACATATAATTTCATTGCAGTCTATCACAATAATTTTAGGATTAAAGCTTTTAATATATTAAAATATATAAAATATATTTTAAATTAAATATTTTTTATTTATTTATTTATTTTTTTTATAAATTACCATTTTCTCCTAATTTCATGTTATAGAATAACAGAGTGTCTATTTGCACAGGGGTGAGAATAGGCACAAGGCAGCTATTTGGATAGTCACACCTGATCCTCTTAGTTCAGCTGTAAAGCCACAAATGGTGGGAGCGGGAGTCAAGTCCCATCCTGGGAAACTAGGATGTGAGCCTAGTATGAAATTAGAAGTTGGTGTTAACTTATCTTTTCGACTTAGCTGACTCATTATTTAGTATATTTAATAATTTTCAGTTTTCAGTTTCAGTTTGATTTAGATTGATTTAGTCAACAAAACTACTTGGTTAGGTTTAGGAAACAGAACTACTACGTCAGGATTAGGAAAAGATTATAGTTTGCCTCTACCATGTGGGTGTAAATAGCCACATTGGCTACATGCAAATAGCTTTGTTGGCTACAGACACCTGAGTGCCTGTCTCTTCCATGCTAGGCTATATATACCTGGGTGTAAATAGACATATTTGCTATTCCACCCTGGGTGCAAATAGCGTCTGCCTAATTTTGAACATTAAACGTGAAATTCTTAGTTGCATCATGTAGTACCCACAACTTATTGATGCATAACAACTACAAAGAGATGGAAACAACTAAAACAAGACACGAAACACCATGAAATCAAGATACTAGCTGTAGCTAGCTAGCCTATGCCTGTGCCTGTGCTGAGTTTGTGCGAAGTGAGTTGAAGTTGACGTTACAGAGTGTTGTAAATTATGTGTTTTATGTCCAAAATTACCACTGTCGGGCACATTTTACCCATGGTACACCAGGACATCACACTCACCTTTTCACACCGGGAAGTCAGTTTCATGCAGGATGTGACACAGAAGCAGCCTGATGACTTTTTATTAGAATTTACAGTCTCCGTCTCTGAGTTACTGTAAATTAAAAGGAATCAATGAAATTAAGTAAAGTGCTGCTCATTTTAGCACTTTCTCTCTTGGCATGTGCTGTATATTAAAGGCTCTTTTTAATAAAGGAGCTGACGCTAATATCAGTGTTAATCAGTCTATAATCAGTGAAGGGTCTGTACACTCAGAGCTGAGCTGTTCACGAGAGCTGCCAACACACACACACACACACACACACACACACACACACACACACACACACACGAATGACTCTGCAGTATACGCAACAGATGCCTTATGTAAACTCACTCCCACACACACTTAAGTCTTATTAGCATCACAAGAACACAACTAGACACATGTGGGTGGACAACTGACCATCGTCCAGGGTTTTTGGACAAGTCAGTACAGTTGTATAATTGCAGACTTAGTCGTGTGAGATATTCAGTAAATATATGTGATCAGAAAATCAGCTTTCTAGACGCTTGTTGCGAAAACCAATGATGCAAAAAACTTGAGCCCCCAACATGATTTGTATATCAATTACTCCCACATGTTGACTTGCTTTGCCTCCACATGAACTCAGAATCTAAAACACACTATCCAGACCTGCTGAAGTTGATGGCCCAACCATTTTATTAAAACAATCATGTAAAAACTCTCATGTATAATAATCCAGCCTCATTTATCTAGTTGTATGTATGCCCAATACCTCCCCCCCAAAAAAAAAACACCACCGCAAATAAAATAATTTCTGCTGAAAAGCCTGGAAGGCAAACTAGTACTACACTTGTACACTGTACACTCATGTGCATGCTGGTGAGAACAACTGTGTGTGTGTGTGTGTGTGTGTGTAGGTGTGCAGTGATGGAGTCAAGCAGTGTCTTCATTCTCAGTTTCTAACTAGTTTGATTTGCAGGAAAGTAAACAAACACTCCATCATTTTCCCTTTTCAATATAACTCCAATATAAACCTGCCCCTGATAACCATCATGTCACTTATGCATATCACGTCTGTTTGCTATGTTAAAGTCCATCTCCACTCAAGTTTTAATATAAAATGCTCTGCAAGACGTAATAAGTTGTGTCTCTTTTGTTTTTTGTTTTTCAAAATAGGTTTAAATATCTTGAACCTATCTTACCTAAAATGGCGTACTTACAGCTCCGCACCTTGCCTTTTATTTTCCACCTTGGAACAGCTGAGTAAACTGTGACACCTGGTGGTAAAACGCTGTATTACGGATCAGGTTTGGCTTAATATTAAACAGACTATCAAATATTGCACTACCAGCTACTATAACAAAGCAAAAAACGATTGGTACCTGCCATGTATTCGCTGGTTTGGCTTTATAGACAATTGGCAATCGGGATCTGCAGCCAAAATCCCTACTGTAAATTTAGCATTAATTAGGCTAGCTTGAACAACTGTTTGAACAACTGTTTTGAAGTAGCCATATTTGTTGCTTTTATTAATTTATTATGCTTATTAAGCTTCGTCTTCATCTGATGTTTCCCAGTTACCTGGGCAGATGTTGACGTGACACTATTAACATGTCTGAAACAATAACGCCAATAAAAGTGGTAACTGTTACACAACGTAAACACATCATTATTCTGCAGCTGTGCCTCCAGGTGAGTGCAGAATTGGACTCTTTTGGTGGCAGCAGTCACACAATCCCCTCTTGTACTCAGAAAAAAACGAGTACAACCCAGTGAATGCCTCTGTGGACAAACTATTTGAAAGTGTGCATCGATATCCCCATTTGAATCATTAGAGTCTCTCGCCTTCTCTATGATGGCAGACTTGTCACTTGTCACTGTTGTTCATAGTAGTTTGTTGTGAGCTCACCTGGCCTTAAAAATGTGTTTTATGAATGTGTCGCTGTTCAAATAAAGGTTAAACGTGACATCTAATAGATTTCGTCTTCCAAAAATGTTTATTTATTCAACTAAAATGTCCAAAATACAAAATGTTGAACAGTTTTTCCTGGTATGATTTCATTTCCATACCAGATTTTCATAGAAATATGTTAACAAGATTAATTTTGTGTCTTCTTGATTTTTATTTGCATATTAATACAAACTGACAAGAAACATATTGGTGATTTCTTCCTCCGATGGCAATCATAATCTAATGTATCAATGGCTGAGCATGGGAATTAGATAAGCATATTCATATAAACTATCTACGGTATGTGAGCAGGAATCACTGTAGTTAAAGGTGACTCATGTTCTGAGTGTGCTGCAATCTTCTGGTAATCATATACTGATGAATCATCACTTGAGTTCACAGCATGCACAGCATACTGATTAGTTATTAGAGTGGGTTAAAACAAAGTTCTAAACACCAGGCAGGGCTGAGACACGAGGAACAGCCAATGCTGGAATGAAAAGATTGTTGAATTCAATCTGCCGGCCAAGAACTTGAGGGAGTTACAATTTAACCTCAACATGATCAAATAGATGTTTGGCAGTCTCACAGAAAGACCACAATTAAACTCAGAGCAGCACAGAGTCTCTGCAGGGAACAATCTTGTCTCCTCTTATTTTTTACTCTGTGAAAATAATAGCTTCACCCATAACAGTGAAGGGAGCCACGCGCAGAAAAAAACAAACAGCTCTTTGACCATTAAGTACAAGAGACAACGAGGAAATGTTGGATTAGAAACGTCAAGTGTAGGAAAAATGTCCAGATGACAAGTTGAAACACGCAGAAAGGACCTTAAGTAAATGTAACCAGGGAGAAACCAGAGTAAAAGTGTCCTTAAAGAAAAGCACGTTTCATTGTGTGAGACAAGATGTTACTTTTATGCTGTGACAGTGTGTTGGCAGCTGTCCAGAGCGGTGCGTTGTTGTCTTTCTATATCGAATGTGTCAAATGAGGACAATAACGGGTTGAGCTCACTGGATGTGTTATTGAAATACAGCATCTCACTAAATGAAAAGGCGATAATGGCTGCGACACTGACAGTTCTGAAAGGAAAATCACATAGTCTTAGTATCAGCTTTGTTCAGTACAGAAACAGCTTCGGCAACAGGTTTTTGTACAGAAAGCAGCACTGAGTCTCTGGAAGTTGTTTTTGAAACCATATTTGGATTGGTTATACCTTCTCTTTTAGAGTTATCTTCAAGAAAGTTAATTTGTGTAGTATATCCCTCATTTTACATCATCTAATCATCCATAACAATGAAAAAATACCCTCCATATTTGAACTCACTAATAATGCTGCTTCTACTATCAGATCAGATCAAACCAGAACAGAATTAAAGGCCCATTAAAGCGATTATGTAACATTTTCACATTAAAATGTCAGAAAACACTAGACATATGTTACATATTTTAGTTGAGTTCTGTACTTACATTATCCCAAATGTTTCCAACAGAGTCCAAACACTGAGAAATCTATAATTTATTCAAGGTAACTGTGCATTTCCTAACATTGCTGGCTAGTTTTTTTTTTTTTTTTTTTTGTCTTTTTGAGTAAACCTATTTTGCATGCAAATGACATTGTTAATATCTACAAGTAAAAATCCATATTCTTAATTAAATCCTTTACTTATAGCCAAATCCAATTAAACTGACTCCAAATCAGCATGCACCACAATATCCAACTTCTTCCATCACTACAAAACCCACTGGTACATAAACATGTCTTTTTAGCTTACTTATTGACTGGTACAACGATAGCTAGAAAGCTAACGACTGAAGTTAATTTAGGCTGCTTGTTATTTAAAGAGAAAAGGGAATGATGTTTTCTGAGATGGTAACTGTAACAATATTTATGGAATAAAAATGTTTTTTATAAAACTAATATTATCCACACAATTGTCTAACATTATTCTAATCTTTGATTGATGAACTTGATGATAGTGTAAATAATGGTATTGCTAGTTAGCTACATTGTAAAGTTAGGAGTTTACGAGATTGGTACCGGTAGCTAACATTGTTTATAACTGTTAGCTGACATTATATTATCTTAGTGACATTAGCTAGCTAGCTAACGTAACGTTACCTGATATGACAGTAGGATATTGTGCACAGCATTGTGTAAGACAATGTTGCCTTTCCTGATTCTCATATTACACAAAAAACTTTATAGGGTTTTAGGTTTTAGAGTTTGGACAGATAAGACATGTAGTCATGTAACCTATACACAATTAGATGGCACTTTCTTATAGCTGGCTTAGTGTGATTGGGTTTCTCTTTGACACATGAGGTATGAAACTTTACCAGGCAACCGGTAAAATAATTACAAAAGTTGTGCAGATGGACAATTCTGTACAGTGAAACATGTGATTTAATAAATGTGAAGGCCTGCAGGGAGGTTGTGGGACTGTGTACCCTGACTGTGATAAAAGCTCTTCCTTGCAAACAGACTTCATGGGGACTCGCGGATACAAGCTCTCTCTGAAGGACAGAAAGCAGAGGGGGGCCATGGGTGGGGGGCCAGGTACGCATCTCCTGCTGCGATCTAAAAATGTTAGTCCTCGTCAAGTCACAACCTCTTCTCTCAGGGATCTACAATTTCATTAACACACTTCAGTGCTCAAGGTAAATCACTGGGAAACCATACATAAACCAGAGCTTAGGCAGTGTTTTAGACTGATATCTATAAAGAATACAGTACACTCTGTCTATGGTCATGGAAGGAATTTAACATTAATAGGAAAACTAGCAAAACAAAACCAGTGGCAGCAACTTGCACTTTACAGAAGTTAAATCTGAATATAAAGTCATAATACATCTTTCTCAGAGTCAGTGTGACTTATGGCTCATTTATGCCAATAGTTAGCTATGCAAACAGAAATGCATGGAGCCTACTGTCCGTACTCTGCATTCATTCAGTCCATATTTGTGCAAGTTTCCTGAAAGTTTAGAGATATGAACGAAATAGAACACTTCCTCCAGTAGTCGTGGGGAACAGCTTAGCAGCATAGCCAGTAGTTCAAGCAAGACACGACCATCGGACACCATCAAAAATCCCAAAGTATTGGAAATGACATTTGTTGTCAACTACTTACTGAAAATAATTCTTCTACCACATGTCGCAATGTGTTTAATGGCCCCCCATCCCCCACAATCTACAAGGCTGCTCTGCTTTTGCCTCTTTCTGAAGAGGTACATTACTAAAACCTCCTCCAGCTCTTTTTTTTTTTTTGTCAAAATGGGTATCATTGGATTTCGAGTTGGGGGGGTCTATATGGAATAATGTATAAGATGCAGGTTGTTTCATCTACAATGATCTGTTTTCACTTTAGTGTTATTACAAGTATGTTGTAGAATCTGTAAAGTTGTTTGCTACGATTAACTTTACGCTATTTTAGACTTTGCTGTATTTCAACTTTAGAGCCATTTATACTTTGCGAGGCAGCACAAGATCACGCAAGAATCCATCTTGCCAGGCTCCAAGCTATCCATTTGTGTCTGCACCAGAGGCGGTGCAAGCCAATCACCGTCCTTGGAGGAACCACTGGCAGCGACGGGCATGATTTTAGGCGCAACAACAGCAAGAAGTGTCCATGGATCCATGGATGTGACTTGTCTCGAACAAACAGTGGCAGCTCCTGAAGAGGTTAGCGTAAACACTGCGATAGCATCAGTTATATCAGAAGTGCAGAGTATTTCTTCATTGAAAGAAGAACAAAGAAAGGAATTGAAAGCTTTTATTGATGGAAAAGATGTTTTCACTCTTCTTCTGGAGAGCTTCGGATCGGGTGAGTTGATCTGATTGGTTGAAGTTAGCCTGTGTGCAGTTGTCTGCAAATGTAAAGATCTTAGAATCTACAAAGGCTCCCCGGTGAACCTTTAAACTCCTGCAGAATTGAAAACACTCCCAACAAAACACAATACATCATGGACTGGTGTTTTTTTTCTACATACCCCCCTGTGTTTGACTTATCATGCTTCATTGTGATTTGCTGAGCTGCGTCTATGTGAGGTGGGTAGTAACGAGACTAGTGTTCAAGTACAAAGTTTCTCCAAACAAGTGCTGTGCCTCGGAGGAATTCTCCTTGTGTCCTTGAGAGGCATCATGGAGTGTGACTTAAAGACTTTTTATTCCTCCTCCGCTCCCTCATTTCACCCCTCCGCCTCCCCTCTATGCTTCTGCTCTCTCTCTGTCTCTCTCTTTCTCCCTCCTGTCTTCTCTCCTCCTCCCACCATCTCCCGGTCGCCGGAGGGGGGTCTCTCCACGCTCTGATTGGTTTTATTGGCAGTAGTTCAGTTGTGGAGGATGCCGGCGTGGCTCTCGATGTCGTGCTTGATAAAGATGGATCAGCACATAACATTAGGCAAAGCAGTTCTCTTTTCCATCTCATTAAAAAGACAACATTCGATGAGAATAGGAACATCCTCCGGTGTCAGAGAGATTCATGTTGGGTTATTCATCTCCTGACTGTGTTTTGTTTGAAGGCTTGCAGTCAGATGACGTGCTTTTTAAAAGCATAGGAGTCTCGACGCTGCTGCCGCCGCCCCAAATGAATTTCTGTGTGTATATTTTATTAAAAGGACACCTCTGCATGTGGCCCGCATCCGCATGTTTCATTTCCCAGTGTTAAAAAGAGTCAGCAAGTGCAGCAGAGCAATATTATGATGAATAAACAAACCTTTACAGCACCACTGAGAACTGCATGACATGAAAGAGAAACTATTAAAAGAAATAGTCAAACTTTATGTGAAAAGATGTGAGATGTAAGGACGCAGTGTTCGGATCTGGTCTTGAAGGCACACAAAACATTAGCTATATTTTACATTTTCAAATAAAAAACTGTTTGCTCTTTTTGCTTATTCTGCCCCACAGAGGCAGAGATTACAGAAGCAGTAAAGTAAAAAAGAAAGGGTTTAAAGATTTTAGACAATTCAAAAGAATAGTATGCAACCCAGTACCTAAAAAATGCGGATACTGCTCTCTGCCCTTCCATGATCTTCACAGAATCCAAATGCAGAATCTGCAAACCAAATATTTAAGTTTTCTTGTCTGTTTTAACTAGTTTGTTTGAGAAGTTTATTTGATTTTCACTATTAAACGCACAATATGTCAGGTCAGAAACATTTGGGATAATGTAAGTGCACAACTCAACAAAATGTATAGCATTTTTAGACATTTGAATGTGGAAATGTTGCATATAATGGCTTTAATAGCTATTTACATTGAAATTAATATTTAAATTTATATTTAAAAGTGGCCCATGCAATCACATAAAATGAATTAGAGTCAAAAGAATCAGAATCAGAATTGGAAATACTTGATTGATCCCTGGGGTGAAATTGTTTAGCTGTGAGATGGCAGTTCCTGCTACTCTGCTAAGCTAGCTTAAGGGCTGAATATACTTCCAAGCGGTTGTGTAAAGGGACAGCTTTAGACACTATGGGTGCTTCATAGTGTTGTTGTAGTGTAGACGCCTCACAGATGGGCCTCAGACAAGTTTGCATGGTCTAAACAAATTGGAGTTAGCCTACGCAGTTTATGATTTAACGGTTTCGTTGTGTTTTTGTCTGTTGCCTAATTTAGATAGAACTAGAATAGCCAAGAATTACCAAGAAGTTAATGCATCAAATTTGATATTTTTTATTTATGGACACCACCCTCAAGCTAATTGTAATATGATACAGCTCTCTAATTTTAGCAGTGTAACATAGAGTTGTGTAGGAATGAGTTAGCATATTCACTTCTGGTTCCCTTGGCTCAAGTTAAAAAAAAAATTCAATAGGTTTTTTTATTATTTGCCTGAAATAAAGTCTATGGTTAACACAAACTTAAGGATTTTCAAGTGTTGTTCTATGGCATAAATTAAGAAATATCCCATTAAATGTCACGTGACAGTGGTTCCTTTATATATTTATATATATTACCGTTAGCTTTTTACTTTAGGTGATTGCATTTATGCTTCAAAAATCATAAAAGTGATGTCCATCTGTGGAACAAAATGTGTCAGTATCATAAACTTTTGTTCGTCGCAGAGTTGATTCTCTGCACTAATCCAAAATTCAATCGACAAATCCCATTGGCTTTTTGTGGAGGGAACCAGCCCAGATTGGCCTACAAAAATACATCACTGCAGCAGCACTCGACTACTCAGCTGACTCACTGTGACACATCGCAGTTCATGTGAAATGGCAAAAAGTCACCTACCTTTTGACTCAGTTTTGACCAAAGTTGTAGTTACTTTGTTGAGCAGTATTGTGGTCTTTAACTGCAACTCAGCTCCTTCTGACGTTCGGTTTGACTTGGTCTTCTTAACCCACTTAAGGTCTGGACAAGATAGGACCTGCCTGTCCTCAACAGACATGGATTTTTCAAGGTAGAGAAAGAAAGCAGAGAAAAGAAGGGGCAGGTGAGAGACAAATAGCATGACATTTTATCCATCTGCGAGATGTGGCCAAAGTGTTTTCAGCGGCAGACGGAAGCAGCATGGAAGCCGAGGCAAGGCTGCGAGGGTGTCTGGCATTTGATGATAGAGTGGGAGGGGGGTCTGTCCTTTACAAGGTGTGGGATGCAGGTTCAAATTGTGTTACTGCACTGCGATTGATGGAGAGACGTCCACCACCCACTAAGAGGGAGAGATGAAGAGAGTGAAGGAGTGAGAGTTTACCGCCCACAACAAATTGATGTTAGGCTGCGCACCATCACTCAACATCCCATGAAAAAGAAGACAGGAAGTTGTCTATTTTGACTGCATGCATCATATATACCTTAACACTATTTTCTCATTAGCAAGTATTTGCACTACGACTTATGTTTCTCTGCTTATTGACACTTTGATTTAACTTTCAAAATAGTCAAAAACTGTCAAGCAGCTTTTATATCTTCAAATTGCCCTAAAGGAGGAGGGGGAAAAAAAGCCTCCAGTTTTCCTGTCAGTGGGTGCTGCTGAGGCGCAGACCGTCAATAAAGAGGCTGACAGAGCCAGTGAGGAGAATAGCATCTACCACCCACTGAGGCTCCGCAGGAACGCAGCTATTTGAGTGCAACAGCTCCAATCAACATCTATTTAAAGACTGCAGCGCGCAGAGTGTGGGTTCAAGTCCATGAGCATCCTCTGCATGGGAACTTGTGAAACTAGACAGTGGAAAAAAAAACCATTTGATTGTTGTTTGCTGTGCAGGACAGAACAGGCATGTCATGAGGAATAAAAAAAGAGGGTAACGAGTGATTATAAGCGACAGATGTACATGAAAATCCTTGTTTTTGTGCCTTAAAAGGAGATTTTCTCATAATTGCAAGGGGGGAGTTTTGACACACTGTTAAGAAGGTGTGAGTGCGTGTGCATTCATTCGGCTATATCAAGTGAAATTCATGCGCGTTTGCTGATCATTAGCATTAATTAAGACTAATCTCATTCTCAGCAAGTTGAGGTGCAGCCGTGGCCATGGCAACCCACTCCCAAATGGTGAGCGGCGGTGAGGCCTGCTGTCTCTCCACTTCCTCCGGCAGTCATTGTGATTTGTGGAGCAATTACCACACAGCTAGAGGAGAAGGAGCACTTCAGCGAGACAAGTCGGTGTCCCGCCTAATGCGTGACATCCTCACGGTGTCTGCTAGCACGCGCACTCACTCGTGATGGCAAGGACCTGAGTCTGGGAGTGGAAATTAAACCACATGTTATGTGTCAGTTGAAGTTGGAAATGTCACGGGCCCGCTGTGCCACTAGTTAGTTCCCTTGTGTTTCCCCGTGTTTCCCTCCTCCCCTGTGTCTTGCGGCTTCCTTCCTGGCACTCGCCCGGCTCTGTCCTGATTGTGGCTCATTCACCTCACCTGCCCAGCCTGCACAACTGCCTTACATCATCTCATCAATACGTCGTTTCCAGGATTGCTATCCTTCTGACATGTTCAGCGACTACTGACGTTGCTTTGTCACGCAACTTGGCGTCTCATACTGACGCACAAGATAACCTTTAGTGGCTGCCAGAAAGACGTGGGTAGGTTTAGGCATGGAAACTGCTTGGATTGGTTTACGACCGTAGAAATAAAAGCGCCACTTGAACCATAAAAGGTTTTTTGGCTTGTCCCGAGAGGAGAACCCTTTTTGGTTTCTTTTTCTAAGGATTCCACTTGGAATCCTTTCAGACCGTTCTACTTAGAGTCCAAAATACAGGGCTATGCCTAGAACCATCTGTGAAAGGTCTCATGCAGAACCCCCTATGAGAGGTTCTAAAGAGAACCCTTATATGGTGTAGTGGTTCTAGCCAGAAACCTCCCTGAAGGTATTATCCAGAAACTTTCCACCTTATAACGGTGCTAACAAGAACCCACCCACCAGAACCCTTTTATATATCCCAAGGGTTTTATCTAGAACCTGCATGGGGGATTCTGCCGAGACCCCTTTTATATTATAGTGCAAAGACTCCTTCACTAAAAAGTTCTTTCAATAATGCTTCAGGAAGAAGCCCACATGTCTTAGATTAAAATAAGTACATAAGAACGTTACGCTACGCTACGCTACGCTACGTTACGTTAGGTTAGGTTAGGTTAGGTTAGGTTACGTTACGTTACTCATTTGACATAATTGAAGCAAGTCGCAAGATGAAAGTCGCAAGATGAAAGTCACAACACAAGTAGCCTAATGTTATGTACCTTAAATAATTTTAGGGTTTAATAACATTTAGTTTTCACTTGGGCCACAAACAAAGAATCATTGTTTGTTTGATCCATCCAACCACCACCTCCTCCATACCTGGACTTTCTCGTTCTTAAAGCTATAATATGTTAGAGTTTTGCATTGAAATGTCCAAATATTCTAGATATTACATTATCATAAATGTTCCCACCATCCCTCTCATCTCAGCTCTGCCAGCGCCATTGCCCTACTACCCTCTGCCTCCGCTGCTCCTCCGCAATGCCTCACCACCCTCATTACCCGCTGTCCCAAAAATAAACCTTTAATTATATTTCACACTCCTCGTCTGTGTCTGTGTTTGGGTCCGCCTTTTTACTGATTGTAACGGGAAAGAGGTGGAAGAGTTTACTTTGGGTTAGAGGGTATTGTTTCATGAGCGTCTTGAAAAGAAGAACACCCAAAAGCTGAGACATGAAATGAAAGTCAAGAAGCAAAGAATGTGTTGGTTTACTAACTGAGATTTAAAAATAGGACTGTGGCTCAGTGAACAGTAGCCTGGAACAATAGCTAAATCAGAGTGGCAGCGTGTGGGAAATCTCTCAACAAAAGACACCAAATCAAGGTTTATTTTTGCCTTTAGAACAAACTATTTTAATCAAAAACGCCCCTAATAAATATATCTCCCTAATGTTATCATAAGTATGTCTTACCTGCACTTAATTCTCTTGATTACCACAGCAGTCGAGTCGTGGGATGAGGTAGATTTCTGCAACTTGTGCCAGCAATAAAACAGTCACACTTGCTCAGCGTCCACCCTGAGATTTAGACAATTTAGTGACAATTTAGTGGCACTTCCAGTGTCATAAGGTTACAGTTACAGGCAGATATCACTATCAGTGTTATGGTTCCAGTCTCATGGTTTCA
This sequence comes from Lutjanus campechanus, assembly GCA_027495735.1. NCBI lineage: Eukaryota > Metazoa > Chordata > Actinopteri > Lutjaniformes > Lutjanidae > Lutjanus > Lutjanus campechanus. The sequence continues at coordinate 13,937 of JAJHUR010097305.1, forward strand.
GTCTTTTTTTCTCCTGGACAAGTGATTAAAGTGTAACATCTTACTGACCTCACTGTTTGAAATCAACACAAGATCACATAGTGTCTCCAGGGTTGCATTTTACTCAACCAAATTTATAGGTACTGTGTAAAACATGTTTTAATCACAAAATTAATTATAGTCAGAATTTTGCAAATATTTGGGCAAAGTATTTGACAAATATAATTTTTGACCATAAAGAGACTCTTAATAACGTCTTTCTCTCTGCTCTCTTGCACACACAAGCTCAGTATGACAACACTCACCTGTTTGAGGGGGAGAAAAGGCTCATCACGGTTTGGCCGCGACCAGCGAATCATGACCGCAGCCTACTTGGAGGCGAGTCGGGCTAGCTTTGGCCCCGCTCCAGAGCGGGTCCATCTCGGGCGCAGCTCGGCGCAATAAAAGTGGTAACGGGGATGCAAATCAGCGCAACATGGTTTGACTCTTCGTGGGTCGCTGCTGGTGTAACGGGGAAGATTCCATAAACACTGAGAATGGAGCCAAGAAGAGGAGCAGAAGAATATACTGAAAGGTTATTATTAAATTATTCCTCAAAGATACCAAAACAATGTTGCCTCTCCTAGCTTTAAACAGTTAAAAAACTTAGTAGCTTGAAACGGATATTGAGTTTTTTTAGGTGGACCTTTTGTGAGTGGCTACTTCGATGCGTACCTCATACAACCCCACATCAAATAATCCAAACTACCCCTTTAGGAATCATCAAAGTTATTACAGTTCATCCTGACGGGGGTATTAATGTGTGTAGGAAATTTTATGGCAATCCATCCAACTGTTGTTGAGAATTTCAGCCTGAACCAGTGTGGTGTTCGACTGATCAGCATGGCCGTCCCTCGAGCCACGCTGCCACGGTGGCTAAAAAACCACCCAGGGACGCAGCAGCTACAGTGCAACGTCTTACACTTGAAGATAAACACCTGTAGTCTGAGCCACACACACAAAAAAGTTTAGTGTCAAGCTCAATTTGAATCATGTACCGTTTGACTGTATCAGTGTTACTTGTACATCCCTGCCGTAAATAATTACAGGATCTGTTGGGCACCCTCCAAATCCTGGATAACAAAGTGAGGTATGTTCGCACTCTGCTGACTACGCTAACACACTAGAGTACACTACAGGGGTACTTCTAAGTCCCTGGGAATACAAAGAAGGACTTTTGTTTATGACTTCCGTCACGAACAGATGTGGGAGGTGGGGTTTGGTTGGTGTTATGTACATTCCTGCAGTACGGATACAACAATCTCAGCAAATACAGCGTGATTGAAGATTTTTTTTGTTCTATAAACAGGTAATATTCAGGATATACACAATAACCACAATAATGAAGGTAAAATTGCTCTATGATGGCTTCTGTGTGGATATTTATTGTGCATATATAGGCTACATATATACTGTATATGTATCCTGTGGGCACAGTAAAAAAATAAATATGTGGTAAAGATCTTCGCATGAACAACTGTTTGTTAATAACAATGAATCAAATTCACATTCTTTAATGTCCTTTAGTAAAAACAACAACATGTGAATCATTCAGACGAATCACCTCAGTTTGACTTCTCTTTTTTCAAACCTCGCCCACGAGCTCTGAACAATTTCTAATTACTCAGTGGAAGCCTGTAAACTGTATTCATTAACACGCAGCAATGAGAGTTTGTAAAACATCCTGGAGTTAATGACTTCTATTTTTAAATGTTATACAGTATTGTGTACATTGTTTTCTCCTTTAGTGTACGTCACTGGACCAGTGCACTGTTTAAACCCGAGAATTATGCATTTTGTGTACTCGGAGCCTTACATTCAGCCGCCGTACAATCTGGATTTGCTCTGTTTCAGTGGGGAGATGTTGGGGACGGTTGCAACACTTTCTGCATTTCTCTGTTCTCAGAGACTAGAAAGCTGCGACCCCACAAATCATGATAATGTACCAAACCAACAAAACCTTTATTAAACTTACATCTATCTGCTAATCACTCATACAGTGTAAAGATGAATACATATTGTTCACAATATTTATTTGAATGGAAGAAGTCAGATGTTGCAATTTACCCCAACTCTGAGGTCAGCTGCAGAATGTTAAAAATCACTAATTACATTTTTTTTGTCTTAATAAGCATAAATTCTCAAAATATGTACTGTTTTACAACAGTCATATTTGTTTGTTTAGTAATGTTTATTAAACAAAAGCTATTAAGTGTTAGTTGATTGGTATTAGTGATTACGTGTAGAACATTGCATTGCTGCAGACGTTGAATGTGTTGTCTGTCTTCCTGGTGGGGAGAGAATCTACGTGAACATGTGCAGCATGAGTGTCATCACTCTAGCATGTTGTTAATTGGAGAAATAAGACTTATTGTTGCAACTGTCCCCAGTCTACCCTACATGCAATATTATTGGACAAGACCCTGGGGATTGGACATGTGGGTGCAAACAGATCGGGTGTATTACAGTATGGTGCCCTGAGCTGACCCACAGGGACTGTTATTTGTTGTCAAAGACAGCATCACGAGACGTTAACAGCCTTTTACAGCCTCGGGCTAAGCTGCTGTCCTGCCATGTATGAAAAGTGACATCAGCTGAGTCCCCTTAAGCAGCAGGACAAAATGTCCAGAGCAGGGCCCATTACCAACACAGGACCTGCTTAACTGGTGTGCTGGATGAGAAATTGGGTTAGCGATGAACTAGAGGCCCATGTGATGTGAGCAGCTCAGTGTGGAATAACACTGTCATCTAGTGGATGAAGAGCAGATGTGAACACTGCTGGAAACACGCTGAAGTCCAGGACATGAATCATAATCAGCTTTACATTTTTATCTAAACAAAATAAGAAAATAAAAAAAAAAGGTTTCAGAATGTCTTCTAGCTCTAGAGGAGATGTGAAGAATTTAATAATCCTACTGATGTCATAGTGATGTCACCACGATTGTCTTGGTGTGTTACATGGAGTTTGAAAGACAAAGGGAGGAAGGTTTTAATCAAACATGCTACTATGTTGCATTATGGGAAATACAGGATACTGTGTTTTTGAGTCTGACTCATATTAAAGGGAAAGTTTGGATTTTTTTTTTTGAAGTGAAGTTTTGCTGTTGACCCTGTCCACAGCAGTACTTTGCCTAGTTTTCTACACCACTAGTCCTGCTGCTTCTCCAAACCGGGAGTTTGTTGTTTGCCCTCTACTGCAGGTAACACACTGCCTCACACAACTTTGTTGGTTATGGTGCATCTTCTCCAGGCTGTCAACTGACATGATCAAAGCAGGTTTAAAGTGTGAGTTGTTTATGTTGACATATGCTAATTCAGAGTTTCCCGAAGGAGTGTATTATATGAATTTTTAATGGATAGGGAAGCTTCACATATATTCCCCAAAACAAGATGCAAAATAAATAATATGGCTGGGGTTGAAGATTCCTCATAGACATGTCATTTTATTTGATGTGGCAGAGTTAAATCGATTAGTAGTTTATCCTTTGGTTCATAATTAAAACCATTAAAGAAACACACCAGGTTATGGATTATTTAGTCAGTGGGTTTGAATAAACAACACAGATTGGCAGGTATGGGTGGACACAGGTCACATGGCAGGTTTTGTCACCTCAGTGTGAACCCTGGAGAAAAAGTGGACCACCGGGGCTCATGTGCTGTGGATAACTCTATTTGTTCCCTATTGTTTTATTATATTCCAATTTATCTTCATTTTAATGTTGTTCTTAAATGGTGTTTATTTCTTTACCTCATATTAACAAAAGCCAGTCAGCCCTATACACACACTACACAAGTTGCGTACGGCCCCGCGAGGTACACAAGGGCCCCACGTCTCCCTCATGTCAAAGCTGGTGTCAGTGTTTACAACTGAGATGAGAGGATGCAGCAGAACTAAAGAGAAAATAACATATTAAGTGTCAACTTGTGTTTCCTCCTCTCCAAGTTTAATATAATTGATTCACAGTAACATTAAGTTGATGGTCCTCATTATCATGAAACCTTCTTTAAAAAAAGCTCAAAAAAAGGGATATTTTTGAGAATTGTTATAAATAAACTAGTAATTGACTAAAATGATTTTGATTCAATAATTTCTTGGAATTCCTTCACTGATTAGGAAAATACATTATGAAGATCTATGAGCAGTATGAGTGCACCAAAGAGAAGAAATCTGGGACAGTAAAAAAAAGACAGTCTATGTAATAGTGCAGAAAATAACTCTTGTTTTGTTTATTTATCCCAGCAGTACATGTTTCTTCCGCAAACAATTGTCTAAAGCAACTTTGGATCGGGCAAAACAAGTTCCGGTTTAAAGTCGTACCAGTGCGCATGCGTAATAAAGCCGCCTGTTTTGGCTTAAAAAATAAAACTAAAATACGTATATCTAGTGGACAAAGCCACTACTAACTCTCTGTGTATAATAATTAGCTGATGTAACGCTGTTACTCTGTGTTAGCTCATCGATGCTCTGTATTTTGCACTAAAGCAAATGCAGCTCTCTGTGAGCTGCATGAAGACGGATTTCCCTCTGGACACGCAAATCATCTTCGGTATCCACAGGCAGCCATGTTAGCGTCTGAATTGCTGTTTTATTGTCAAATTGAGCCTGATAATCATATTCTTTAGAGATAAACCATCGTTAAGATTATAGTACATCAGTTCAAAGATGTTAAATACCAATACTTGCTGCATATCAGTAGATATTCTTTGTTTAAACGTAACTCCTCCCGCGTGACGAATTCTCCCAGCATGCTCTGCAGAAGATGATATATTTTAGTACTTGCGCAAATTTGACCGATTCAGCCCTGCAAACCGCGATAGACAAGTTCTAGTACCATATATATTATTATTATTATTTGGCAATGTTTTAAACCCCGACATTTGTATATAGTAGTTGTTGTCAGTAACTGCGACACCGTGACTTAGACACACATCCCAGAGCAGTACTATAAATACACGGACATCACCTTGTTTCTCTCGGCTGGTCCGATGGCGGTGAGATTTCAATTGATTGCTACAGTGAGTTACAGAACCTCTACGTTTCTTCTCTCCCCTCCCTCACCGCCGACCTTGACTAGCCTTTTGACCATTTTACATCCATTATTTATAACATTATAAATAATTTAAAAAATATATCGAACACCCCGACATTAAAAGAAAAATTGCATAGCTTCATAGCTTTTAATTTTTTTAATCATTAAATTACAATAGGGTTAAGTTATTCATATCATAATGTCAGAGGGATGGAGACAGATATGTATTTGGCTCCATGAATTAATGCATTCACTTTTTAATTCTACACAACTCAGTGTATCCACCACTCTATTTTCAAAGAAACCCTCATTGATGAGGGGGAAAAAATTTACCCACCTCTGCATTTACCAGTACGTCCCTGTCTATAATACATTTAAAAACCTATATTACTATAACTATATTATTGTCAGAAACCTATATTATACATATTTTTGATCATTAACTCATTAGTTTTTCAAGGCATTCTCTAAAAAGCTCTTCCTGGCACTGACACTGGCATCATCTGTTCATGTTCTAAATTAAATCTACTCCTAATGTATGTGTACTATGAACTTTTCAGCTCCTGATCATTTATAAATGATCAATCACATTCCATGTTTTTTTCCCCCACCAATCAAACAGTGTAATATTGACTATGAATTGCTAATTGATAATAAACAAAAATGATTATGGACAGAAAACCTTGGTATCTTATATCTCATTATTACTGTAGTGCAAACACCACAGATGTCATACAATTTTATATAAATTTGAGAGCTGTTACCTAGAAAAAAGGTGTCTGTATATGTACATAGATTACTAAATTTGATTGCTATTGTTGATGCCATGAAACATTAGTTTTTAATGACAATACGAGCACACGTATAAAGCGACAGTTCACCCCAAAATCAAGAATACTTTTTTTTTTTTCTCTTACCTGCCGTACTATTTATACATCTATTTTATTTTGGTGTAAATTGCCAAGTTTTGTAACAATGTCTGCCGTCTCCCGAATATTATGGATCTAAATGTTGCTCGGCTTGTGTTGCCGTTTCAAAAATCATTTGAAAAACTGAACAGCTACGTCTCTTTCCAGAAATTGTTACCTGGTTATTGAAGATAATCCACAGGCTGTCTTGTGAGCAGCTTCATGTAGGAACTATTTTCTTGCCAATGAAATACACCTGCAAATTGTTTCACAGCACAGAAGGAAGTGTGCATCTACTCATGGAAGACAGTCTTCCTGTGCAGTCCAGTGAACATACTATCATGCAATTTAGTATGCCACAAAAAGATTTAGTATGTCCCAATATATAGTAAGTCAAATGAAGTATGCCAAAAATACCAAGATTTCTGACTGCATCCAGTCACATTTTGCAGTATGCAACCCATGCTCTTCTGGCTATTATAATCCACAATCCTTTGTGGGTGTATGAGCAAGAGGATCAAAGTTCAAGGTGCCATCTTATGACGAGTCATCAAGCCTCTCGTCCATGAGAACTCACACCAAAACAACCTTTGGATGAATTAATAGCACTAAAGGTAGGAGCAAAAAAATGTGTTTTTCATTAAGTACAACAGTTAAATAATTTGTCAAATGCAGCCACATCATGAGGAAGGTTATGAAGTTTATTAGAAACACCAACCAAACTGGAATCATACAAAAGTAGCAGTGAAAGCTTATCTGACCAAGATCTGATCTTTATCATTTACACCCACATCAAGCCCCCTTTTCTCCACAACCTGAATTGGTGAGTTTTGTTTTTGAGCCAGTAAACAAATGTATGCATACAAATAATAATCCTAAAACTATGTGTGTAGCTGTGTATTGTGTGAGTCCATCTTCTTTCACAACAGTCCCAGCTTGTATTCCACCATCATGTGTGGCTCGCCCATCATTTCACTCTGGGCTGGATCTGTAAGGTGGCAGCACACAGACACAGTGTGGTGGTTAGATATCACGTTCAGACTGTCAATGGCAAGGACTGAGTAAAGGTGAATGGTTGAGGTTCTCACCGTTCAGGATGTCCTCAAAGCCAATAGCCTCATCATTGCCTCGCAGTGTGTCCAGAGCCAGGTTTGAACTCGGTAAGAACGGAAGGCGCTGGATCTGGAAGGAGGAGGGACAGACGTCAGGAGTTAAGAAAGAGAAGAATGACTTCAAAATTAAGAGCAAACATTAAAACGAGAAAAGGGAGAGGAGGGATGGTGATTTGTATTAGAGAGACATGCAGTTACCTGTCGGGCTGCCCTGTACTCCATCTGCAGTTTGAGTGGAGCATGAAGACCCTGGATGTTTCTGAGTGTGGAGAAATTCATTTTGTCCTTGTTCAGCTGGTACTGCAAACCAGAGAAATACACAAAACTGTTCAGTACCACTGGCACAAAAAGTTCTACTTCCACCATTTAAAGTTCACTTGTTCTTTTGTTGTCAATTGGATGAACTCAGGCATATGCTATTGATCTTCATCAGACAAATAAAACAAGTTTATCTGTTGTGTAATCAACAAGGAAAAGAAACACTAAAACAGAATTACCTGTATATTAATTCTGGCTTCAAATGTCTTTACTAACATACATGGCTTTATATTATACACTGAATCCTTACAAATAACAATAACTAGTTACAGATATTACAATGTTACAAAGATGTGTTTGTCCAACATTTTGAGAGGTCAGAGTAGAAAAGGCACAGGTGTGATTAATAACAATTAAAGCTCATTGGCATGGCTTACCGGGACACCATAATATTACTGAGTCATCGTTAGTGTAATGACTTCCACCACCACCTTTTCTTACCGTGACAAGTCCAAATGTCTGCTGTTTAAAAGGTCCATATAGTGGAATCTTTTTTAATAAGTCATGTTCACTATAAATGATCCCCGCCAAAGAACATGAGGTGTTCAGTCTGAGTAGCTCTCTGCACAGGTTTAAAGGGGGCAAATCTCTTCACATGTTGTGATCAAACACACAGCACTAACACAGGCATGATAAAGGCGCAAGTTGTCGCCCTGGGCAGGTGCAATAAAGCAATCAGGAGAGACAGGGATGTGCCAGTCAAGCACAATCTGTAGACACCTACATAGTCCTGAGAAAATGTCTAACCTAGATGAATAGACCTCTTTCACAGCAGCCATTTTGATATGAAATAATTGGGTTAACACAGGTGTTACCAATGATGTTAATTAAGCTTCTGTTCAATGCAAGTCAAACAGAGTCAGAGTGTTGCTATTACGCCTCCTGGCTCACTGGAAAGGCTGTTATAATAAATGAAATGGGACCTTATTTAATACAATTGGTAACACCTGTGTTTAACCTGCTATTGCATATCAATATGGCAACAGTAATTTATTATACTACATTATACTCACATTTTTTTCTGCCAGCTCAAGTGGGTGGCTGGGAAGGAGCTCATTCTTTACACTGGAAAACCTGCATAGCAAAAGAAGAAATACAACAAGCAGGCGAACATCAGTGTCATGTTCATGCTATTTGGTTTCAACAGGTGGGACGATTAAAGGTTCTGACCAAAAACACCTAACTATTACAGCAGCTCTCTGCTAGAAACAGCTGTTACACAAATGCAGAAGGTCTTCAACAAACTATCTGGCAGTTAATTATTACAAAGGTTATGAAGAACCTTTAACATAATACAGTGTAGATGTACAATAGGCTTGGGCAGTATCTTTTTTCATACTCACAATTAGAGCTGCAACAATTAAGTGGTTATTAAATTTATTGCCAACTATTTTGATAAGCGATTACTCGGTTTGACTGTTTTTTAAAAGAAAAAAAAATTCTGATGTCATCTTTAATGTGATTATCTAGGTATCTCTTTACTCCTCTCTGACAATAAACTGTATATCTTTGGGTTGTGGGCAAAGCAAGACATTTTAGGGACATCACCTTGGGCTTTGGGAACACTGATCAACATTTTTCACCATTTTCTGACATTTCAAAGGCAAACAGCTATTGACCGATTACTTGAGAAAATAACCGAGCGAATCAAATGTGAAAATAATCATTAGTTGCAGCTCTACTCATAAGAGGAAAGTCTGTATTTTTGACATTATTAAAAATCATACCTTTGGAATTTCATATATGTCAATACTGATAGATCTGTGATAAGTTCATATTGGCTTAGATGAATCATCTGTCCCACTCTGCAGCCAACTAGATTACAAGATGTAATGGATGAGGTTGTCAAAAGTATTAATACTTTAATTTTTTTCATACATAAAAGGCACTAAAGCACACCTCACCCGTTTCCTTCCTACCCATTCTATCCATTACATGACCTCCATTACTGCACACCTCATTTCTACCGGGACACCTACTCCATCTCTCATACATCATCGTAGTTTTCCTCCATTTACAAAATGTAATAAACTATATTTGTAAGTGAAATTATAAGGAATCATGTTTTGACAAGCATCCATGTGAATTAGGATTGGAGATGACTAGTTATAAATCAACCATTAAGTTACACCACATTCATTTTATTTGTGGCAGCAGCATCTCACCCGCTCCGCAGAGAGTCCTGTACTCCGTAAGCTCCCTGTGGACATAAGCCTGCCACAGGTACACTTTCTTTCAACTGAGAGCGGAGTCCTCGAGTATCCTGTAACAAACAAAAACAATACACACTTAGCGTTTACAACTGCTAATTTGCAATTAGTATATACCAGTTTACAAACGCTAACAGCTAAAATCACCAGTGAATGAGTGAAGAAACCTTGTGGCTAAGCGCTAACTAGCATTAGCTCGAGTGACTAATCAAATTCACAACTACTGGATTTCAGAGGACACAAAGAGAGAGGACAAATGTGCAAAGAGGTCAAATAAATATGCGCATAACCAAAGAAAATAGTAGCATGACAGACAAGACTAGAGAATGATAGGATAATTGTAGTAAATTGGATAAGACATTAACCATACCATGGTGATTCCGTTTCTTCCACTTTCCTTTCGATACACTTGAATATCCGGTAGAGGCGCATTTTCATGACGACACATCCGGTAAAAGCCGGTGTCGTGTAAAATTTACTGTAAAAAGGTTTTGTAGCATATATCCGTGAACTGCCTACTTAGTCTGCATATTTATTGTAATTTTGTGATGCAAATCACAACATCTACCATTCTTAGTCACAATTTCAGCATAAACACTGCTGATGATTGGCTTCAAAAACGGTCCCTATGAATAGGTTGTTGTCAGGGGGTATAGCTCAGTGGTAGAGCATTTGACTGCAGATCAAGAGGTCCCCGGTTCAAATCCGGGTGCCCCCTCTTTTCTCACGCGAAACATGTCATTCTAATGACTATTTCTATGCAGTAGTATTTAACAAACCTTTAAATGCTTTAGCTTGTAAAGTGTATAGGTTTCTGTTCCACGTGTATCTATATTATGTTTGATTGTTACATTAATGTAACAGAAGAAACAAAACTGACAATATAAATAGCTGTGTAACTGGTGAAACAAGTAATATTAATAAGAAAGTATGCTTGATTCCTGTTTTAAATGATCTTACTGTATTTACAATTTACTATTATTCTACAAGAGTGAGGTACTCTGATTCCCTTCAGTGATACTCAACTTGCAGCCCACATGCCAGATGGCCTGCCACCCATTTTCTATTACTTACAATGAAAATGAATTAATAAAGGTTCTTCTTGTTTTTTTGTTTATGCTAATTAGTAAATGTTCAATAATGTCACTTGGCTGTTATTTGGGTAGTTGCATATTAGCTTAAACACACTAAAAGAGCTCATATATGCTACTTATTCTGTCCCTAGTAAGAGTAGTGTATGCTTATCAACCACATACGAGTTCTTGCATGATGGAAGAGGTCCCAACTATATTTAATGTTGTATACATCTGTATAAATTATAAATGTAACCAAAACATTTACAACTCAAATGCAGTTACAGCTATTACATGCTGTGAAGTTCCTCATTTGTTATATAGGTCAAGTATCAATCCTTAAACCAAGTTAATTAAGTTAATAAGCCCCATAAATTGACAGAAAATTAAAGTGAAGAAGAGTTATTGGCCTTTTAATGTTTATTAATTTTACTGTTAATGTTTGTTAATTAACTGTCATTTTGTTAAAGTGGCCCCCAGGCAAAGCAAGTTCAGTATCCCTGCTTTACATGTTTGACAGCAGGCAATCAATTTATTTATTCCATTTTTATCACAGAGGTGGAAATACATTATTATGTGAATAGAATAATCAAAAATTGTGCTATCTCTGACACAGGATCACATTGACATATATAACTTTTGCAGACACCCTTGTCAAGACACAAGCCTTTATTTAAAAAGTATGATTGATAGAAAATTTGAAGAAACACATGCACAAAGGTCACAAAGACACAAAGTCTCCAGTGAAATGCATATATCAGATCTTTGTTTCTTCTGTGTATCCATATACTGTCACTGCTCCAGTCACAAAAAAATGCACGTCATCACTTCATATATGGACATCAACTAAATGTTATACTTAATGGCAACATCCCTGATATTAGAAGTGGGCTACAAACCACATTTATGATCTTCATGGGGAGAACACACTGCCACGTCTTTTTGTAAATTAAATTTTAGCTGACTAAAATGACAAAACATTTCTTGTTGCCTTTGGTTCGATATCATTTTTCTAACAGAACATGAAGTTAATTGTTTAAATGGGGGGAACATTCTGAGGGTGAAATCTCTAATTGGGAAAAAGTTGTTTGATGAAATGAGACAGATGACTCCAGGACACACATGACAGCTACAATGAACTCCATCAGTTTTTCTTTTTCTCCAGTTCCTTCACATACTCAGCACCCCATGACAGTGGAAGCAGCTCCTCCAGCATCATCATGGTGTACGATCCATCCACCTTGGTCATGAAGACGGGCATATCACCAAACTGAGAGAGGAGAGATGAGGTTTGAAAGATGGGGGCAATAAGACAAGCAAGTGGATGTGTTTCTATGAGGGCTTCTTTAATTAGCTCTAATATGAAATTAATAAATCTGTGCTATGAAAAGAAACACAATAGAATGAGATGACTAATCAACAGAACAGTTTTGCTGCTGAATAATCTTTGGACCTGCATTACCTCTCCGATGACCTGTCGGCAGGCTCCACATGGAGGGATCACCCGGTCCTCCAGGTCACTGCAGAAAGAGACTTTTCAATCATAATCTGGTCTCTCTCTTGACAACAAATCTGACTTGTTTTCTCACTTGATATTAACATTAAACACATACTGTACAAAGCGGTGTACCTGGAAACAGCTATAGCCTTAAATTTCTTGTATCCTTCAGAAACAGCCTTGTTTATGGCAGTCCTTTCTGCACACAGACCCAGGTAGAAGCAAGCATTTTCAACATTGCAACCTGTCAAAAAACAAAGAAATACTTTTTTTTAAATTGATCGAGGTATTTCACAAGTCTGCTGAAATATGTCAGCCTCAACACAGAAGTGACATTTCTTATGTTTAAACATGATAAATGGGTAGAGGGAGAGTAATTATACGCACATCATGCAGGTGCAAGGCTATCAGAAACAGCATCAAAGAAAAAAAGTGACACCTGCAGACTTACTCCATGCTACAAAAGTTTAATACAGACATTGCCTTTATTAATTTTTTGTGGCATGAAGTATGTGTGCAGGTGATACCTTTTTTTTTTTAAAAACATATCAAATTCAAACATGTCAGTGATATGGCAAATTGAAAATGACCATGTTTGAAATGACAATGTACCTGTGAAGATCTTCCCATCCTCTGTTAGCAGGGCTGATCCCACTCTGACTTGACTGTAAGGACAGTAAGAGAACTCTTTGGCCATGTGGGACTCTTGAATAAGAGATTTGATCCAGTCATCTGCATCACCAGTTTTCAGGTTCGCCATTTCAGCTGCTTTGGTTCACTGCTAAAAACATACACACACTTAATGCAAAGAAACTGTACAGAAAAACACTTTTTAAAATAAAAACTATGAAATTAGTTAAGCAATAGCAAAAGCACTAGAGCCTCTAGTTTCAATTAAAGAGGTAACAACACAGTAAAAATGCACTGTAGAGGAAAGACGGGTGTTCTAAACAAATCTAACAAACTTAAACTGACCTGTGCAGGTTTGAGAGGAGGGATGTCAGTTGCACTTTCGTTCCTTTGAGCTTTGAGGTGAGATCCCTCTTCTTCATGTAGCTCCTTTTATAAGAATTATCATTCACTTGCAAGGCATATTTTGGTAACTGTCATGCAAAAGATTCAAATTTCCCCAGAAGCCAATTCAGCTACTTTCTTTGCACATGTAGCCTAGGATGAACCCTCACACCAGGACAAACCAATACAGAATGATACTTCAAATTCAAACTGAAGTGTCTTCCACTGATTAAGGAAACGAGATGGGCGAACAACTCAAGTGCTGAAACAGTTGTTAGGTGTAATTTAGTCTGCATAAGGTCTAGACTGAACCACTATACAAAGCAGGGCTCAACAATACAGACTGACCACTCGCACAGAGCAAGTGAAATGCCACGTCAGGCTGGTAATTCTAGCAACTCACCTGCCTGATCAGGCAAAAGGCAGCAGGAGGAGAGTTTTATTTAGATAGTTTTATTTCTGACTTTATGTTTTGCAGTCATAGCTGAGGAAACATTACCACTTTTGTCCACTGAGGCCTCCTGCAACAATTAGTCAACTAATCAATAAGTCTATTGAAATAAAAATACTAACCAATGATTTGGTAGTTGATCGTTAATAATTTGTATGTTTATTTGCCCGTTTCATGTTAATTAAAGTTCAAATTGATGTCAAATGTCCGCAAGTAAGTGAGTTAGTGTCTGTTTATGAGTTGTAACAAATCATTAATAATCTTTTAGAGGGAGTAGATGTTTATAATGTTTTAATTAAGCAACATATTAATGGAGTCTGGCAGAGAGTGAGGCAGGAAGTCATTGAAGTGTTCCTGTAGGTTGTCTGAGCGTCCTTGAGTCTGGGAAGGAAGGGGTGGGGGGCAGACAACTTGCTTCAACCTCAGACTGTATATTCGATATGCAATATATACCATCTATGGCTTTAACACACTATTTGGACTTCGCAGTACTCATTTTTGAGCGTGCAGTTGTTATGAATTGCTCATTTAGCGCTGAACCCTCACAAGGTCACATCATAAAACATTTAAGGACACATTTAAGCCTTTGTGAAGACTTATTTTACATAGACTGAATGAAAAATCCAGGACACACGTTGAGGGCTTTACTCAAATATTTATATTTGGCTAATAAATCAGCAAAACATTCAAAATACACGCGTGGGTCCTCTGATATTCAGAGGAACCACGTATTGGAATGTAAATGAGTTCTGGGGAAGCAGCCAGATGTCTCGAGGTGTAACCAGTTTAATTTGGTTCCATATTACAGAGATTCAATCACTAGATTC
>JAJHUR010097307.1:1694-15196 GCA_027495735.1 Lutjanus campechanus
CACAGAACAGCTGTATTTGTACTGAGATCGGATTACACACAGGTGGACTCTATTTAGTCATTAGGTCAACATTAAATCATTCAGCAGTCATCAGGCAACTTCTGAAGGCAAGTGGTTGCACTCAGAGAAAAGGGGGCTGAATACTTTTGCACACTGCACTTTTCAGTTTTTTATTTGTGAAAAAAATGTAACATCATGTATAATTTTCTTTGTACTTCACAATTGTGTGACACTTTGTGTTGGTCTTTCACATAAAATTCCAATAAAATATATTCATGTTTGTGGTGTGTAATGTGACAAAATGTGGAAAAGTTCAAGGGGTATGAGTACTTCTGCAAGCCACTGTAGTTTCTCTCCTGTGTCGCCGTTTGTTCTTTCAGGTATCTGACTGACTGAGACGGTCTCATATACGCTTTCAGTGGTGTCGGAGTTGTGTTAAGTTAGAAAAACTAGGGAAACTGCATGTTTATCCCAGAGGCGTGTATGAGCGGTTTATCCGCCGTTTTACAGCCGCTCGACTCGAGCCTCACCTTCAGGCAGGTAGTCCTGTTGTCATGGAAACCCCTGCCGCGCTGAGCTGACGTGCCGAGTCAAACCGAATCGAGCCAGGTCAGCGCTGTGTTTGGAAAAGTGCCACAGTTGTGTTATTTGAACTCCTGACGGGCCGTGATGATGCATTTTAACACTTAAATTCAGTTTTAATCATCTTAGAAATCAGATGTGTTTTACTGATTGATCCTCACAGTTTTTATCAAATCAGTTTCATTCAGGCAGATGCTGTTGGACTAGTCATCATCAGCACTGTAGAGACAAACCAGGAAACCAGGACCTGTTCCTGAGCCAAACCAGGTAGTTTCAGCATCTGAAAACTTTGGGGAAAAAAACTGTTTGACATGAGACACGAAACCCCGAGTCTGCAGTTTTTTAACCGATTCATCCATGTGACTGTTCTGACACTCGGGTACAAACAGACCCTGGTGTAATTTATTTAGCCTAATGACATAAATCACAACTTTGCCTCGAGGAGCTTTAGATCTGTTACAACAGATGATTTCCTCCGTCTTTAAATCCTCGATTCAGAGAAAGAAAAAACTCCCAAACAAACAAAAACCTCTTAACAGGGAAAATTGGGAGAAATCTCAAATGTAACCGAGCGGGTGTCCGAGGACGCAGAGACGATCAGACCCTGATCTGTTAGTTCAGGGGAGGTCAATGAGTAATCATTAATTAATTAAGAATTTAACCGATGAATAATTTATTAACTATGTATGTTTTGTTTTCCGTTTGACACGGTTTTGTTTGGTGAGGCTGAACAAGAGCAGCTGATTGGAGCAGAAGTCTTATTCCACCAGACAAATGCTGGTAAAATTAGAACACGGACGTTTGATTTCAGACACAAAAGATGTTTGTGATGCTTTTGACTCGTTCTCACTAATCAGGAACTTGTTTCTCTTATCAAACCTGGAGGTTAAATTTGGCTTCATACACACTAAACGTTACTTTAAACGCTATAAACAGACGTCACGCTCACTAGTGTGGCAACAACAAGGCTTCAAACGACCCATAATGCAACGCTCGTCCGGTACAACTCTCTGTTCCAAAAGAATATTAAATATTGTGAAAACACAAATATTTATCCCTGAAAATATGACCCCGATATTTTCAAGTGTAATTTATATTCCCAGTGAATACAGGAGGTTTTATTTCTCACCAGCAGAACAACAGATGATTGTTCCAGAGGTGGTGATGATATTTACAGATGTTTCTGGTTTCTTCTGTGTGACTGTAGGTGCAGCTTTATTTTATGATCCTGGAGCGTTTGGGAAAGTGTGTCGAGGCTCTCGATGTAATCAGAGGTCCACTCGGAGGTACGTGTGTGTCTGTGTGTGTGCGTTTGTTCTTCTGTTTGTGCCTGAAAAATGGTCAAAATCAACATCTGTTAACAGGGTGTGTTCGTGAGTAGTTTACACTTCAGTTTATTTATAAAAAACAGTACAAATGAATCAACTTGTCTGCACATGTGTCAGTGTTCACCAGCTGGATAATTCTCATCTGCAGTGCTTTTGGCAAGATGTTCTAAAATCAATGAAGTGGAGGGTGAAGAAATGCAAACATAGGACAGTAAGACTAACTAACTATTACATTCTCAAGATAATGCACAGTCATCATGCAATAATGCGACAGATTGCAGCAAAACATTGATGCAGTAATACAGGCAGAATCATCTCGCAGCCCAACGGCAGAATGTCAGTCTGACAATTTGAGCATTTCTAAATGTGAATAAAGTCTAAATCATTTCTTCAAATGAGAGAAAACGGAGGATATTTAACTTTTGTCTGTTGTTCAGCACAGAGGTGCATCATTTCACACTTTAAAATTCATGAATTTACAGGTCAGACATTGATTATAATATATTTATAAATTCAGCCCCTCGGCACTCAACCGTTTTCCAAATCTGTCCCTTCTACAGAAGTAATTAAATAGTCCTGAAATAATATAATAACATCCACTGTTCGGTGTTTTCAGCGGAGCAACAGAACACAAATGAGCAGCTCTGTTAAAGAACCACATTATTCACACGACAGCAGGACATGGATGAAATATTAACAACCGATAATATTAATTTTGATGGTAACAAATCAGATGTCTCAGTTCAGAAACGTCCTCACATTTGTGTGTCTGTGTTTCCCCACAGAGAAGCTGACCAGCGAGCTGCAGAGCAGAGAAAACAAGTGTATGATGCTCTACCAGAGACTACAGCGCTGGCCCGAGTGCAACGCTTTGGCCCACAAGCTGCTGCTCAAAAAGTGAGTCTCGACTCGCACCTGCCTTTAACACACAACCGCTGACGAGTACACGAGTCACAAACCTGTGTGTGTGTTTCTGTTTCCAGTCCCGATGATTGGCAGTTCTATCCCGCCTACTTCGACTCCCTCTTCCACCTCATCGATCAGTCGTGGAGTCCGCCGGACGAAGGAGAACAGTGAGTGCAGAAGGTTTTATTTTAAACGGGTGCTGGTGTTGAAAGTTTTTGTCACAAGCTGATTGATGGTCTTTTACATTCAGTTATTCTGTACTGAGCAGGACATCATGTTGTAGAAGATTATTTATTATTATTTATTTCTGTCTATATTATGCAAACTGCAGGAAAACATTTTCATCAACTATTTCTGTGAGTTTGATTTGCACAAATGAAAGCAGCAGATTCACAGGATGAATCAAAGTATGAAGATGTTATTGAACATGATGATTTAGAGTAAAACATGTTGTTAAGACCTGTTAAGACACTGGATAAATCATAAATCATCTGTTGTTCTTTGGATGACAAGTTGACAAATTAATCGAGAGCTCATCTGTCAACCAGACTGAGCAGGTTTACAACATCTTCCGCCTGCCGAGTCGTCCTCGAGTCGCTGCGAGCTTCCTGCAGAGCTGCTGTGGTGTTGACCTCGAAACTTTGGAGGGCAGCGAGAGAAACGATGCGTCCAGCATTCATCTGTGTCTCTGTGTCTCTGTGTCCGTCTCCAGCTGTTCGGAGGGTTCGGTACATCACACTGTGGCCGAGGTGGTGAGGTTTGTGGAAGAGAGAATCAAAGGGGAGGACGACAAAGAGTCTCGTTCGCTCAGAGGACCATATTTAGCTCGGCTTGAATTGATGCACAGACTGAGAGAGCGGGGCTGTCCTGAAGAGAGCATGCTGGGTAAAAACACACCGACTATAAATCAGGGTTTCTGCAGGTCTTTAAAAAGTCTAAAATCCAATAATCAGAGTGTTCGTCCTTAAAATGTTTCACATCTGATTCTTACAGATATTAAAAATTGATTGAGTTATGAAGTTAAGTTACTTTTATAAAGTTGGGGCCAAACTTGTATTGATCATGAAAATTCAGGCACTTTTCCAGTTTACAGCTAAACTACATATTTACATACATACTTTATTTTAGGGCTGCAACCAACGATTATTTTCATAGTCAATTAATCGGTTGATTATTTTATCAATGAATAGTTGTTTATTATTATCTTCTTTTGACAACCACAAAATGTTCAATTTACTGTCGTAAAGGATCGAATGAGACCGAAAATATTCACATTGAAGAAGCTGGAATTGAATTTTGACTTTTTTTCCCTTAAAAAATTGCAGCGCCTGTGAGAACCCTGCAACTGATGCAAAGTGTGCTTGTACTTTTTTCCAGTATGGTCATGAAATAGGTCTTAAATTGCTTAAAAACTCATAATGGTCTTGAAAATGTCTCAAACTCTTACATTTAACTGGTCAGTCCCTCCAGGATTTTGCAGGATTTTTTGGGGGGATTGTTGCAGCCTAAAATGCCTGATTTCACAGCTGTTTTGAGGTGTTTTTGCAATGTTGCAGGAGCACATGAAAATTCCAAAAGAAAAGAAATTTGCAATTGCAATGTAGACAATTACAAACGGTGTCTTCTTCTGAGGACCTGTGACAAAATAAAACAATAACAGAACATTCAGTCGGTTCATTGAAACATACATGTTTGACGTTGGCACAGAGGGACTGCTGGCTGTGATTAATGGAACTGCAGGAAGCTGTGATGATTAGTCAAATTTGCAGAAAGTTGTGAATTCACAGAGGTTGGTTGAATTTGCATGAATTGTTGCGATCGCAGCCCTGCAGCTTCCTGGCGGGACTGACTGATTGAAACCTGCAGAAACCCTGATTGAAAACAGTTCCTGCTGCCTTGTTGTTGAGTTTCATCGAGCTTTAACGTTCCTACGTGGTTTTTAACAGGTGAGCCTTTGGATCTAATGGTGCAGTTCTTTGGGAAGTTTGGAGACAAACCCTGCTGCATCACCGACCTAAAAATATACCTCCACCTGCTCTCTCCTGATCAACACGTTCAGGTAAGAGCGAGAACTGTTGAACTGACTCCTGTGAAGTGAAGGTTGGACTCTAAAACAAAACTTTCTCCTCAATGTTTCAGTTCATTAATCGTCTGAGTGAAGCGGTTCCGCTGGGGGAGCAGGGCGAGGAGGGATTCGCATTTCCGGAGGATACCAAAGCGCTACAGAGGCATTTGTGCGTGTGTCAGCTGAGCCGATCGCTCGGCCTGCATCACTCTCTCGACGTGGACGGAAAACTGCGTCTTATCGCTGAGCTCAAAGCTCATTATCGTCATGGACTCAAGTTTGGTGAGCAACACTTTTATTCACACTCTGAGACGTTTTGGCTTCAACATTTGTTCAGGATGATCAGATTTTACAACGAGGCATAAAATCCTGTTGTAGAATTACACAAAACAAACACAAACGGTCTGATTGCAGCGTGATTTAGGCTCAACAAGCAGAAAAATGGAAGCTCTTGTTCATCAGCACGTCTGCTCTGATAAGAATCATCATGGCTGCTTTTATGATGACATTCTTAGAAAACAGAAAAGTCCCTTTGACACGCTGTCGTTTGTTTTCACATCATGTGGAGAAACTGTGAAGGTTAGATAAACTCTAATTAAAAAGAAATGACGCACTGATTGTTGCATGTGATGAGACACACAGTGATCTTGTTCAGTGTTGGAATGCAACTTTTTATTTTATTTTCAAAGAGAGGAAGCAGATGCTGCTGGATGCACTGAAAAGGACAAATGAAGAGCGAGAGTCAGGGCTTCTCCAAGTCCTTTAATTATTGTCAAAACCTGCACACACTGGAAAAAAAACCAGGTGCATGCACATGATATGAAGACAGAACAGAAGATTGTCCTGCATGCTTCTGGTTTCTGCGGTTTGGTTTCTGTCATAGTTTTTACTGTGGTTGTTGTAGTTGGATTTGTTCGTCTGTTCTGGTTTTTCATAGTTGTGGGAATCTCTGGGTAATCTCACGATTCGTTAACCATTCAGAGAGCTACGATTCGATGATAAAACGATTCTCAGTGCATCAAAATTTAAAACTTTTAAGCTATCAGGTGCCGGTTGGATTGGATTTATCTGCAGCTGCTTGTGTTCAGCCATCGTCACCAAAAACTGAAGAAGTTTAGAAGTAAACGTGATTGATTCAGGATCTGTTTTTGACTGAATTAACAAAAAGGAAAAGAAAAAATCACAACTTGGTCATTTTAACATGTTTTTCAATCAAAATGAGAATAATGATAATATCACAAATGTAATATCAGTCAAAATAATCACATATTTTTCAGAATCGTCCCGGGGTTTGAAGGTTTGAAGAAAAGGGTTTGTCTGTTGGCTGCAACGATTAAATCAGTTATTAATTGACTGTTAAATTAATTTCCAACCGTTCTGAAAACTAATGGTCTTGGGTCATTTTTTTAAATAAGAAATGGCCAAATTCTTTCTGGTTTCCTCACTCCACTAAACTGACATCTGACACTAAACTGAATATCTTTGGGTTGTGGACAAAATGAGACATTTGAGGGACGTCACCTTGGGCTTTGGGTAACAGTGAGCGACATTTTTCACCATTTTCTGACATTTTATGGTCCTAAACAACATGAAAATAATTAGCAGATTAATCGATCTCTCAGAGCCCAAAGTGACGTCTTCATATATATCATAAAACCCAAAGACTCTTCATTAACTCTTATAAATAAGAAAGAAAAGCTGGAAATCTTCTCTTCTAAGAAGCTGTCTGAAACTATTAATTATCAAAACTGGCGATTGATTTTCTTTTGATTTACTAATGGACCAGTTAGTGCAGCTCTGAATGTGAGTGTTGTTTTCTGTGTGTAACAGGGAAGAACGCTCTGAAGACGGAGCTGCAGTTCTCTGATATGTATTGTCTCATGGCAGCTCATGTATATGTTGACTTGTGGACAGAAACTGGTGAGTTTTTCTTTTCTTTTATGTCACATTTTCTGTCTCCGTCTCACCCCTGACGTCTCTAATCGTGTCTCTCTCTCTCTGTGTCGGCAGGGGATGAGAGCATGGTGTGGCAGGGACTGGGCGTCCTCCAGGAGGGTCTGTCTCACAGTCCCTCCAACGCTCAGTTCAAGCTGCTGCTGCTGCTCCTCTACTGTCACCTGGGAGCCTTTGAGCCCGTAGTGGACCTTTACTCCAGCCTGGACGCCAAACATGTACAGCACGACACCATAGGGTCAGTACGTTAAAAACAGGGACCTTTAAATACGTCTGGGCCTCAATTTATCAAACGTCTCAGAATCCTTTCAAAGATCTGAACTGAACATTACTGTCAGACTGAACACACTCAAACATGAACGACCACCGAGTCACCGAGTCACCGGTGACGCGTTGTTTAGCGCTCGTTGACGGCAGTGAGAGGATGTGTGTGAAATCAGCAAACACTGATCGTCAAGCTCAGATTTTGGCTTCATGTCACCAGCTTTTATTGAAAATGACTTGTAGCCTGATGCTTTGTTGTCAGCAGTGTGAACATAGACGGAGGGAAGGAGTCCAGATGGACAACAGCCAGAAAAACACAAATAATAAGCAGAAAAATTTGCAGAAGCAGTATTTTAGTTATAACGTAGTTCAAACTAGCTCCACCTCCAGCAGCTACAGCAGCAACACAGTGATGATTCAGTATTAATGATGCAGTGACGCTGTGTGTGTGTGTGTTTTTGTGAGAACAGACGGACTCGTCTGAGATTCGTCTTGGTGAAAGATCTTGTAATGTGTGACCCCCTGTCTGTTTGAACGGTGCAGCGAGCTGACAACTTAAAATCCAGGGCTGAACAGGTCAGGGTCTCTGCAGGGTCTCCTCAGGTTATCAAAGTTAAGACGGCTGATAAAACGTTTAAATACCTGCTCCAAACACGTAGGACCATGAATGCAGCTAAGCTAAGTTTCTTTTTCTGAGACGCTTGATAAATATTGAATCTAGACCAGCTTTTATTATTACCAGCAGGAGATTTGTGTCAAACTTCTTTCTTCTTTTGAATTTCTCAGGTTTCTGTTAACACGTTATGCTGAGTCGTTGGGTCAGTTTGCTGCAGCTTCCCAGTCCTGTAATTTCTCCCTCAGGTTTTTCCACTCTAACCAGAAAGATGTAAGTCGATCCCACTTTGTGATTTCGTTTCCCATCAGCCAGGCTCACATGTTCTTTCTCTTCATTCACTCGTCCCTCCTCTCTTTTTTTCCTCCCGCAGACCTCAGAGTATATCATCCAGGCGTATAAGTACGGAGCGTTTGAGAAAATCCCAGAGTTCATCGCTCTCAGGAACAGGTTGAACCAGTCGCTGCACTTCGCCCAGGTTCGCACTGAGCGGATGCTGCTGGATCTGTTCCTCGAGGCCGATATGTGAGAAAATTCTCCAAACGCACACAGAATTATAGCGACTTTTGCTGTAGAGTTGAATTCTTCATTCAGTTGTCTTTGTCTTTGTCCTGCAGCGTGTTGAGTCTGGAGGAGAGTGTGAAGGCCATGTCTTTGTCTGCAGAGGAGGACGACATCCCCTGGGATAACATGAGGGACAACAGAGACCTTACTGTTTTCACCAGCTGGGACCCCAAAGAGAGGTATGTCCATATATTCATGATATTTCTGCAGGAACAGACACATGACAGGACCTCTAATCAACCTCTGCTCCTCCTCCTTCCACAGACAGTTAACTGACGAGCACCGGCGTCGCTCTCTAGAAGAGGAGTCCGTCTGGCTGAGAATACGCTCTCTAACCCTTCGTCTCCTCGCCTCTCTGGCCGCGCTGGGACACTCGGCCTCGCAACAGAACTCTGAGATCGCCAACGAGAACGGAGTCGGAGACAAGACGTCGATCCTCAGCAGCCTGCTGTCCCAGCTCAACCAGACTCTACAGACGGCCGCGCAGATGGCAGAAAAACGTGTACAAGTAGGTTTTCTTGTGATTCTTGATTTTCCGCACAAGATGACAATAAAGCAACGTGCAGTCACTCAAATACTTAGAAGCAGAAGTCCATCCACACTCTGTGAGACTCAGTGTCAGCAGTTTGCACACGCTGGTCCTTGAAGCTGTAGTCACCCGAGCTTTATGCTTTATGCATATTACAGGACATTAGTGATATTTGTGAGCCTGCTTCCTCTTCCTGTTGCAGCTCAGTGTGGCGTAAAGAAGCAGACGCAGCTGCATGAACTGTCTCATATGAAGTGGATTCGACAGCCGACTGAAGTGGTTTTGCAGGAATATTTATTTGACAGAATCTGTAGGTGTCAGAAGATGTTTGACGAGAGAATATCAAGCTGTCTGTGCAGTTGTTAAAGTGAGACAGAACTAACAGTCTTATCCAAACTGGTCAGAAACCCTGCGAGCTGCACAGATGTCAGGATTGAGATTGTGGTTCAGACACACAGTCTGCTCAGTAAAACACAAAGAGCTCAGTAATAATCATTTCCAAGAATGTTGTTCCACGTGTGCACAAATCCACAAACTCCTGGACTCAGAGCCGTGACTTATTATTTGGATGCCCAGCAACAAAACATAAACTTTAATGTCTCTCTTAAAACTTTCTTCTATTTCGGGACAAATTTTCATCCCAAACTTGAGCAGAAGTGTTTTCCTCACATTTAAGAAGCTGGAACCAACAAATGTTTGACATTTTTGCTTGAAAAATGACTCATATAATTAATAAATTATCAAAATGGAAATTAATTTAGCAATATTTGTAAATATTTCTGCATAAGCACCATTTTTGTTGTAAAAAAGTTGTGTCTTGTTGCAGTATCCATTCCTGGGACCACCGTCGACCCGCCTGGCTCAGGCTCTGTCCAGTGGGAGCTGTCAGTGCCAGGCTGCAGCCCTCCAGCTGTCTGTCCACCTACAGGAGCTGGAGACTGTCGGACTTGGTAAGAAGACGCGTCAGCGACGTGGAGCAGACGGCTGCTGATGATTTTATACTGACCTCTCATTTCTCTTTTTTTCCCTCTTAGACGAGCCGTCGGAGCTTCAAACTCAGATCTGTAACGGTTTCCAATCATTAGTAGTTCAGCTTCAAGGTGAGTCAGCAGCTGGATTTCACTTTAATAACCTGCAGAGTTTTATTCTGTCTGTTGTTCTTCATGCGTCTCCGTTTCTGTCCACAGAAATTCTGAATAAATGCAAAGGAGATTTATTGGAAATGAAAGAGAGCAAATTAAAAACCTCACCCTCCTTATTAGAAAACCTAGTCTTCTTTGTTGAGGTGAGACGTCTCTGCTTCCACACATTAAAAGTCACATTATTTCACTCTCACACTGGATCTGATGTGTAAATGATTCGTGTTATTGTGTGCAGACGATGTGCGTAGTGTTGTGGATGGCTAGTCACTGTGCCAAGATCCTCCGACCACTCAAGACGAGTCTACAGAAGAAAAAGAAGAAGAAGAAAAAGGATGCAAACACAGCTATGGTACAGTTTTAATGCTCGTATTCACCCACACAGAAATATTGGCCTGATCGGTGATTTAATGGAAACTCCTCACTGCTGATTTGTGCGTCTTGCAGCCGGCGGTGGTTTGTGGGTTCCAGGAGCTGACGGGGAGCTTGCAGGACCTGCTTACCCAGGCGCTGGAGCACATAAAGGGGCAGGAGACGGGCCTGACAGCCCTCAAACTGGCCAGTTTAAGCTTGGAAGGATACCCAGAGGTCAGTGTGCAGACACGTCGACACGTCAGACACGTCAAACACGTCACTTCTGTTCAGTTTATGCAACATCGCAAAGCAGCAACACTCACAGTTCACACGGCAGATTACATGTTGGGACTTTTTCACAAACTGCTGTGATACTGAGCTGGACGGACGGCGAATTTAAAGAACTCTGTCCTCCAAGTACAAGGCACAGCCTGAGAATTATGAATTTAAAAAAGAAAAAAAGATCAGTTTTATATATATATATATATATATATATATATATATATATATATATATATATATATATATATATATATGTATATATTTGTACTGTTTTAATCAGGATGAATCTATAGGATTGTAAGGAAAATGCAAAATGCAAAAAGAAATTGCAAACTGAGAGCTGCAACAGGCCCTGAATCATTTATCAGAGGGTAAGAGCTGGAACTCTGGGTGAAGAATGAGTTGGATCAGGCACTATTTTCTGTGCAGTCTTTCATCAGACAGGCACAGAAAAGAGTGTCTGATCCAACTCACATTCTCCAGACAGAGTTCCAGCTCTTACCCTCTGGTATAAGACTCAGGCAGAACAGGCTGAACCATTCTAACCATTCATTCAGACCTACCTATGTCCATTAAGATTCTTGAGAGGCAGTAGGCGATTTGGGGGGGGGGGTGCCATCTCCACTGTTAGCAAAATGACTCAGCCTGACTCACGGATCCTTTATCTGACTGGGGTTTGTGCTCAAATCTCTGATCCTGACCACGGCTCTGAAATATCAGGAGCATAATCTTGCTGTGTGCACAGTCCATGCCCCCCCAAGTCTCATCTTTGAATCGATCATCTTCTCTAAACTGTATAGCTACAGAGCTAATGAGTTTGTGAGTCTGCGCGAACCAGGTTACTTAAAAGAACTGATCTTTTCATCATTAGGTGGCCCTTCCACTCCTGTTAAAAATGAGAAATTCGCCTAGTGTTAACAGGTACTGCAGAATGTTGGCTATGGGGGTTAAGAAGAAGAAGGCATGCTTTGCTAATCCTCGAGGGGAAATTACATTTTTCACTCTGTTGTAACTTTTGCACACAAATACACAGACCCAAAATACACACCCATGCACAAACAGGACTTACAGAAATGCATCGGAGAGATGTCAGGGCTGCACATGTACATATATATATACACATACTCAGGCACCCAGAGTAGTTAGGGGTCCTGTGCCTTGCTCAAGGGCACCACGGCAGTGACCAAACTGTGACATGGAGGCTACATTTTGTAGAGACAATGACGTTCTATCTTTTACTATGTAGTATGTATGATTTTATCTGCTGTGGAATTGCAGGAGAGAACAAATTTCCCCACAAGGGCATTAAAGTATATCTTATCTTAAGAAATAAATACTGAGAAAAAGTAATCGGACCAGGACAGGACTGGATTGGGAACCATAAAAAAATTATCCATCCAGTCTATCCACTGCTATTTACTGCCATGATTCCAGCCAACAACATTTATTAACTTTAACAAAATGGTGTGAACACTGCCGCTTCTCTCTTCATCCATCCTTCCCACCATCACCCTCAGCCCGCTGTCCCACCTCTTCTTTTCCACCTTCTCCGCGTCTCTCTTCTTCCATCCTGCACCGCCCATGCTTCCTAATTCCCAAATCCTCTGAAGGCACTCCCCTTTTCTTTCATCCTTTTAGATACGAAACTTTGCTCAAGGAGGATTTTGTGTGAGTGTGTATACGCTCTCTGGTACTTTAATCTTCAATCTTCTTCAAGGACCATTGTGAGTTTTAGACCTTGAGAGTGAGGACGTTTTTGTTCAGGGTAGGGTAATGTACTGTAATGGTAATGGTAAACGTTAGGCTTAAGGCAAAGGACTGCACCATGTGAGTGCACAAACACAGTACAAACATACATGTGTGCACTGACAGCATCTGTCTAAAATGGTTTTTGGGGAGAATGTTGTTGTTGTTGAACCAGTCTTTACACTTGAGAATCAACAAATTCACAATTCAGTTTCACTGTTCTTCACATACACTTTATAAATGTGTCCACGTCTACTTCCTATTTTTAGAACACACTAGTGTTTGCTAATGTGCTACAGGAAAAAAAAACAACACCTGAGGCCGAGCTCTTTCTGAGCAGCACAGTTAAATCTATGGAAATTAGATGGACAGATGTTTGCATATATTGTTTGCATAATGCACATAGTCTTTATACAGGAACATTTGCACATTCCGTCCACTTTGTTTCACACAACGTACTCACTTACTCTTGTCATTTTAAAATCATATAATTTACATATATTTAAATATATTTTCTGTACTTAATAATACATTTTTATGTAAATGTTTCTGCTTTACATTTATGATTCTTGACTATTACAGCACTTGTTTTTTTGTTTTTTTGTTCTTTTAAACTATATTTATTCATTATTTCTTTTATTTCCAAGGGGCATTATCAACTAGTCAGAGAAATGAAACATGTGGCATCGCATAATTAAACTTACTAAATCTTGTCTGAAGTATGGCAATCGTGTCTTTCTTATGAACAAAAGCTTTAAGTGTGATTGCATGTTTTTCCGTCAAGTTTGCTTTATAGAGACGTGATGGTAGATTAAACAGAAACAGTTCTACATCAATGGTAGCCATCCTGGTTTTTTATATTGACATATACTAGAAATGGACAAGATGAGAGCTCCCCAAAAGTGAAGCCAAAGCATCTTGATCTCCCCCTGGTGGTTGGCTGCAGTATAGGTCATAAATCATGCTTCTGCAGTGTTAATAGATGGGACATGGGTCAAACTAAAACATCAAAGTACATGTCAAATAATTTTTCCCCAAGGATGGTTCCTGTTGTTTTATGTTTTAAGTGTTCATTGTTCTGAACATTTTGATTTTAATCAGTTATTTGGTGCTATAAGAAGGGGATTTCATGCCATGATTGACAGCTGAGATCTAACCACGATTGATTCGACCAGCT
>JAJHUR010097308.1:0-16947 GCA_027495735.1 Lutjanus campechanus
AGGAATGTCTGTGACCTTTGACCCCTCAGGCAGCACTGCATTAAAAACCCACATCATTGTATAAAGGAGACTACATGGGCTCAGGAACACTTTGGAAAACCGTCGTCAGTAAACACAGTTTGTCTCTGCAGCTACAAATGTAAGTTAAGACTCGACCATGCAAAGAGAAAGACACATATCAACAACATCCAGAAACACTGCAGACTTCTCTGGACCCGAGCTCATCTGAGATGGACTGACGCAAAGTGGAAAAGTGAGCTGTGGTCTGACGAGTCCACATTTCAGATTGTTTTCACTAATCATGGACGTCGTGTCCTCCGGGCTAAAGAGGAAAAGGACCATCCAGATTGTTGCCAGGTGCATACAGGATTTGGAGCCACATATGCTGCCATCCCCAACGTCTGTCTCAGAGACGTCTTATTTCAGCGAGACGATGCAGAGACACATTGTGGACGTGTTCCAACAGTGTGTCTTCATAATAAAAGAGTTCAGGTACTAGACTGACCTGCCTGCAGTCCAGACCTGACTCCTGTTGAACATGTGTGGTGCATTATGAAACACAAAATACAACAACAGAGACCAAACAGGACTGATGAGCAGCTGAAGTCGTTTATCAAGTAAGAATGAGAAAGAATTTCACTTTGAAACCTCAACAGTTAAACTGAGTGTTAGAAGAAAAGCTGATGTGTCACAGTGGTGAACGTGATCCTGTCAACTTTTTTGGAACATGTTGCAGGTATTAAATTCAGAATGAGTGTATATTTACAAAAAAACATGAGTTTGAACATTAAATATCTTGTCTTTGTATTATTATTAATATTATTGTATTATTATTGTGTTCACTTGAATTTAGGTTGAACGGTTGATTTGCAGATCATTGCACTTTGGTTTTATTTCTGGTTTTACAGCGTCACAACTTTTCAGGGTTGTACATGCACACACACACACACACACACACACACAGACACGTGCACACAGTTCTGATCACACTGCCGAGCGCCGATGCAGAGATTCATGTCCGTGAACACACAGGGTCCTTCTGCCATGCAATAACTGTAGCACTCCTACACACATGTGGTTAGTGTGAAAAACACAAACATTCAATAAATCTAATGTCCTCCAGGTTTATTTCCAGTGTGTTTACATTTTCTGGTGCCTAGTACAGAGAAAAAAAAAAGTGGTTTCCGTGCATTAAAAAAAAATTATACAGGAACTTTTCTGTGTTCATCTCTGTCCAATGACTCTTAACTGTAAAAGTACGGTTTTATCTTTTTGGAATTTTGCTCCTTTTTTCTGTTCCAAGTTTTACAAGAGGGTCATTTGAAATAAAGGCTGTTGAATCCTGGATTTAATCCTGTTTTTATTTCCTGTTTTTACATCATACAGACACGTCCGTCTCTTCTAAACTTTGGCGAACAGATCAGGACAATACCGCCGTTAACACGCGCTGAAAGAAAAAGCTTCTTTCACGTCTGAGCCGTGAAACGAGCGGCCCGTCTGATGTGCTGTTTATATCCCGTCTGCTCAGTTCATTCCTTTTTATTCCTCCGCTGGCAGGTGCGTTTACTTGTGAGGCGAGTTTTCTTTGTTGTCAGCCTGCAGACTGCATTATTAATGGCAGCTTGTCAGGAGAGATGTTACCTCTTTCTTCACGGGGGCCATTTTCCAAACCTGATCACACACTTCACACAGAGACTGAGAGGACGGAAAAGGTCATTCCAGTTCACTACAAACGATCAGTTCAGGGTGATGCAGAGGAGAATTACACTGAATTTATGCATTAATAAATCATCACCACATTAACTCTGAGACATTAATGTGATTAATTTAAACAAAGAAGACCAGAGGTGAGGAATCGAGATGCTTGTGTCGGTCAGAGGCTGCTGTTCTTCCAAATTTTGTCGGAGGAAAAAATTCCATTCCAGCATTTTAACCTTCTCAGTGTAAACTGGATTATCGGAATATGGTTTGAAACAGATCAGTTCAGTGTTTTGGGAAATATTCTTGCCATCATTCAGTAAGTCAGATGAGGAAAAAATCTACTTTGAGTGCATCAAGTACAGAGCTGGAGTTGTGGTTAGCTTAGCTTAGCATGTCGTCCGTCTCTACAGTTCAACAATACATGCATATATCAAACTGTGGCACCTCCAGTACTTTCTACTATTACTTACACTTTAAAAACAGGTTCATTACTTGCATCATTGTGCATCAACATCCCATCGTCAAGACTGATTTCAACCCAACTGGACGTGGAACACAGGAAAGACAGTTACCTGGTGTATCCATCAGTGCAAAACACACGACAGACATAAAACACATAACAAGATGAAAAAGACATAAGTCCAAAAATGCCATAGAAGACATTGGACGAAAAAGACGTATCAGGACGTAACAAGGAAAGAACAACGCAACAAAACTAAGACGCAACAAGACAGAAATGACGTATCGAGACGAAAAATTATGTCAAAGAGGTAAAAACTGACTTTTTCATGTTCAGTTGGTAGAAATGTTCTTCAGAGGATGAAGTTTTACTTGTATATTTCAAGAACATTTCAGAGCCTGCACATGTAAAGTAGCATAGTAGGGCGGGACTAAGAGGAACAGTCTTGGGGGGGGGTGATGCCTTTGAGCCAATAGTAAACCAGCTAAATGCTGATGTCAGCTTGTACTTAATGCACAGACAGGAAATTGGTCTCAGTCTTCTCATCTGCTTGAAGAAACAGCGACACAGTCCCACTGTTCTCTGAACCACGAGCCTCGTTTGTGTGGTGATTCTATCACAGTATCACAGTTCATTTGATGATGTATTAATGGTTAAAAATGACATTAATGATTCACATGGCACTTTTCAATTCAGCAACATTTTTTTTAAACATTTATACTTTACTTTTTTACATCAGCAAGCTGTGGATGGAGGAAATGAGTCCCAGTCATCCCAGTTTGTAAACGAACATGTTCAGTGCTGTCCAGTTCTCCAGTCTGGAATCATGCAGCTCCTCAGAGTCTGTCTGTCTGTCCGTCCGTCCATCCGTCCGTCCGTCCGTCCGTGGTGAACAGAACAGATTGTATCAGCCCGACAGGCAGAAAAAGAAGCAGGGTGCTGTCATTAGTCCCAGCCAAGAGATGACGGCCAGCCACAATCAGCTTCTGGTTTTGGAATCCGCTGCTCAGCTCCTCTCCTCTTCCTCTCCTCTTCCTCTTCCTCTCCTCTCCTCACACCTCGATGACCACGGTGTCTTTCCTATGTTTGGGCTCGTTTGCAAGGTGCGGTTTCTCTGTGCGCGTGTGCCAAACCAGCACCTGAAAAAGGGAGGAAGAAGAAGGGTGAGAAAATCTGCTGACTGTGGAAACGTTGGTACTAAATAAAGGATGAACAGGCTGTTCTGCTCGGATAAATACAGCACAGATGCAGGTGGAGGCAGAGCTTCACTCATACCAAAGACTGAAGACTTCAGTCGAAATATTTTAGATTAAAGCTGCTGAAACCTGCTGATATTCATCACAGTCAACCTAAAGAAATGAATACATGTTTAATTGTACTCAGCTTTTTCTGATGGGAAATGGCTGCTATATAAGCTAAATATCACTCTCTCCATTAGCAAAATCAGTCATTTTAACTTGGAGAACACAGAGGTTACTGCTCTTCTTCTGCCTTAATCAGTTAGTTTGTTTAATTGGATTCACCAAAAGTAACAACAACTGACATCACTGATCTCATAAAACAACCGTTTCCCATCAGAAAAAGCTGCCTGACAGCAAAGTAAAGCAGTGAAAATATTCTACATATAGAGTACAATTAAACTGATATTGATTTTTTGAGGTGTCTAAAATACATTTTTGCTGCCGCTGACTATCCTTTAAACACACAGTATAATTGGGGATTCTTATAGTGACTTTAGGAGCTAAATAAATAAATAAATAAATAAAGTTTTCAATAAAACTTCCCTACAGCTTGTTTTGGATTTAAACAGAAACAGAATCACTGGAAACAATCTGAAACTCAACCTGCATGAATCAATTTTCAAAATAAAAAAAGACAGAGGACAGTCAGACCCGATCCAGCCCCAGACAGACAGACAGAGGACACCACCAGTGGAAGTGAGACTGTGCTGATAATTAGTGAGCAGCTGTGAGCAGAAACACATGTAATTTTACCTGCTGTTCACAGATCACGCTCTCTGTCTTCCATCAAAGGGCAAAATGTTTCTCCTGTGATGGTAATTACATGTGACCAGAGCTGATAACGAGTCCTTCACATCCACTTGGGAATCAAAGATCAAGATCAGAGACCTGCAGGATGACGCACGCTTCAATGCAGATCTGACAGTTTACACCCCTGAAGCTGAATATTGGACAAATTTCCATTAAATTAGATGTTACTGGTGACTGGCTGGTATTAAATCAGTCCTCCACTGATCAGCTGTTTATAAGACTGCCTGTCTTATTGTACACCAGGCTCCATTCAAATAATGATCGATTTAACAGTTACAAACAACTGTGGTTGTACAAGCCACAGATTGAATGGTGAGAGAGACCACTGACCACTGACCCCTCCCACAAACACCCGACACCACCGCACAACCCTACAGCCAATCACCACAAGGCATGAACGTAAACTTTATAGCAAACTAACGTTACTAAAACACGAGCTCCAATGAAAGTCAAGTTTGAGACATTCAGGGGTCCTAAACATTATTATTTCCTGCACATTAAGGCTGCTGGGATAAATAATAACAGTACAATGTGTCAATGTTGTGTGTTTATTCTCTTATCACATTTCATTTTCATCCTCTGATGTTAAAACAAACGTCTCAGTGGCATCAGATCAGATGATGAGGTTGATATCTGATAACAGGTTCTGGAACCGTACAAGAACTCTTTATTTCTCTGTAGTTAAAAAAAACACAATGTTTAATAAATGTTCAGCTTCAGTGGTTTTATCATGTGATATGTGATTCTCGAAGGGTAAATATAAGAAGCAGAGAAGTGTTGCCTGTGTCCCTCTGCTGATTCTGTGATTTAAAATATATATTTTTTATTCTTTAGCTTTGACTGTTTGATTTTGAAGCAGAAGCCTCATGTTGTTGTTATGGCCTCGATGAAAAGAATAAAATGTTACTGATAGTTAAATAAAACTATCTGTGGCATTAAAGTAAAACATTTTCTACAGTAAACATGCAGCTGAACTGGTACTGATCCGGTTCGTGTCCTCCATCACTTGGTGGCTGTTACATTTCAACACCACTGATCTGTCGCTGGCTCGCTGTGGCGAGCGTCATAGTTGTTCCAATACCTGAGGTCCCCAAGCAATCAGATCATATGTTGTCGATGGCGAGCAGTCAGACTGAGTGATATCAGGTTAGAAATGATCCTCCAGTCCTGATGTAAAGTGAATAAACATGAAACAGGAAAATAAAACCAGACGTTCCTCACGAGAATGTAAAAGAGAAAACATGAAGCTGCAGCTCTGTTGGAAACGCCGTCATTTTAAGATTTATTACAGTAAATATATTACAGATTTCTCCTTTAGTGAAAGACTAATAAACTGGTCTAAAGTGATAGTTAAGTAGTATTTTTCTTGTCTTGATTCCTTGATGATGCTCTGATAAATGATGTGTCAAATGAAAGACTCGTCTGTATTCTTTCAAACAGACTGTACTGAACCTCCTGCTGTTGAATGTGATGCTCAGCGGTCTGCCAGGAGGGATTCCTCACGCAGGAAACAGTCTGACACCTTCTGAGATGGATCAAATCAAAGGCAGCACGCACCTCACTGCAGCTGTTTGTCTCGTGTTTGCAGCCAATTTCACAGCAATATACTGGAGAGAAAACACTGCGGCGGACGCACAGATTCATATTTTCCTGGACAGAGCGGCAAGTTTCACTCCACAGAGACTCAGGTGAGGTTATTTGGATTAGGAATGATTTTTTTTTAGCCAGCTAATGGGCTTATAATTCATGTGTGTGACATTTCTGTGTCCGAAGCAACACATAAACACACACACAGGTTTCACACGCAGGCTCACGGAGGCGTGATTTATTGCTGGCTGCCGTCGTTTCTGGGCTTCTTCAGGTGGAACATGTCACTTCCTGCACACTGTGCTGCTAATTGGCCCACTTTGCATATCTAACGAGGCTAATGTAGCAGCCACTAAAGCATCACTCCGGAGCTGTGGGGAAAATGGCTCTGAACGTGTGTGTGTGTGTCTGTGCACACGCACCAATTATGCAGTCAGAGTGAACCTCCCCTGGACTCACACTCTCCTCTCTTTTCTCCATCTGCTCGAGTCTCTTTCTCTCAGTTTGCTCTGCATTTTCCTCATTCATCACGTCCACTTTTTCCCTCTCCTGGCTTCTCTCTCGTCTTTACCTCTCAGTCGTCTCTCTTTCTCTTCCTGCCCGAGGCAACTTGGAGACAAAAAGCCTCTTTTTCTTCTGCCTTAATAGCGTAAGGTGAGGACAGGCCGGACTCTCCTCATCAGAGGAGGAAGTTGCCGAAAAGCAGAAGGACGACTGGGTAGCAACAGTTTCTAGTTTTAGCTCAAAATAACACGCAGGCTGGATGACTGGCCTTAAATCCCAGTTTACTGCAACTTATTTTTGTTGCTTTGGCCATAAATTATGTTGCGAAAACAATGCAGAAGGAACCATGTGACCATGTGACCATGTCACTATTAAGTTTGCTGACGATACGGCGATCGTTGGCTTGATTCAAGATGATAATGAAAACAGTTTATTTGGTGTTTGAACACCAAGAAAACTCAAGAAATCATCTTTGACTGGTAACAACACCCACCAGCAAATGACTGCTCATGGGGAGGGCGCTGATGTGGTGGATGAATACAAATATTTAGGAACAATAATAGATTCTAAACTGTCATGAAATGCTATGTATTATAAGACAGGTCTGCAGTGCATATGAACTGCTACCATCACGCTGTCCCTCCAAACCAATCGAGCTCAAAGATCATCTGTACCGACTGGTATCATATTGCTGAACAAATGTCACACAAACTGAAAAGTGAGCACAGTAAGTGATGAGTAAAAAATAAGAGCCAATCAAATGAAAACAGTGACACTACAGTAGGTCCATTAGAAGCTGTTCTGGAGCTTTTAATCGTATCACTCTCTCTTCAGCTCAGATTTCCATTTCTTCTGAGCACTTTAAGGACTTGAGATGTTTTTGTCGGCTGCCGTTTCCAAGAATAAACTTTCAATCTTGACACCCGAGTTGTAATAAAGGAGAACCCTCCCTTTAATGGGACGGAGAGGAATCCATTTGTAATGATCCGAGGATCAGATCCTCCAAACCAGACCTGCTGGTGGTCACAGATGCATTCAGCCACATTACCCAGAAGCTTGAGAGCCGATGCAAATGAAACAGACATCGGTGTAGTCTTTCAGTCCCCGTGTCCCCTCTCTTTCCTCTGAGTCATTCTGTCTTCTTTTTTAACTCCTCCTTCAGTCATTCTCTTTTCTCTTTTTCTCCAAACAGCCCTTTAACTTCCCCTCCTCTCTTCTCTGTCTCATTTTCCTCCTGTGCTATCATCTGTCTCCATCTGTTCCTGCCGTCCCCCCCTCCTCCTCTCTTGTCCTGTCACTGCTGTCTGTTGCCATTACTCTCCTGTTCTAACTACATCACAGCTCCCATCAGTCGTCTCCAGATACTGACCCGGCCCGTCAGAGGAGCCGTTTCTGCCCTCCTTTGTCAAGGTCAAGATTCAGATCTGTGATCTGATCCCAGATACCGTCCTCAAAGTGGACAGAGCCTGGAGTCAGGGTGTGTCACCTCTGCTGATTTCCATCACAGAGCAGCTCAAACCAAAAATCTGTCGAGCACAAGCAGATATTTACAGTCCTGTCAGGATTCTGCTTCACTGATCAACAAGACTAAGAAGTGTGCGAAGACTTTTATGTTTTATTCTTAGTGAAATGTCACTTACAGGAGAAGTTAAGGCGGATTTTCTTGGGTTATTCTTGGGAGTTGTGAGTCTGTTTGCTAAATCTTGTAACAGCAGCCCTCAGCCTTCTGGAAATAATCCTTTTTGGATTTCTTTTTTTTCTGTGGATTTGAAGAAAGCTTGATTGATTCTCCAAAAATACTATACTCCAAACAAGGATGAGGTCTCTTTAAAGAAATGTATGTTTCATATTTTGGAAAATACACTTATTCATTTTCTTGCTGAGAATCAGATGAGAGGATTGACACCATTCGACTACACGTCCACTCAATATAAAACTACAGCCAGGAGATAGTCTGCTTATCTTAGCTTAGCTTAGCTTAGCTTAGCATAAAGTCCAAAGTTTAAAAAGTCCACCTAATTTTCATATTATGTATCATTTATTTAATCTGTGCAAAAATAAAGAAATAAAACTAACAAAAAACCAAAAGTCAACAAAAGACTGACCGAGTCAGAAAACTCCGACCTCCAGTGTTGTCTTTAAACGCAGCATTAGTCCCTCTTAAACGAGGGATGTGTGATAAACACTGGGCCAAAAATTATTGCCAGATTATGGAAATTTACATTATTTATTATTCCAATAATACTTTGTTATAGTTAGATGTGGTTCTGTCAGAGCTGTGGATTATTAAATCATCCTTCAGCCTGAGCTGTGCATAAACTACAGCTTATATAAACTTTTTAAACTACAAATACATTAAATTATTATCCAATATTAAACTATATCAGCTACAACAGGCGGGTAATTACTGGGTATTAAAAAAAAATCCATATCACGCCTCCCGATCTAAAGCCATAAATGATCATTTTAAATGACTGTAGACCTGAACGGGTGATATGTTATGAAACAGAAATGAACCTCATATATTATATTTACTTTATTGTTTGTCTGTGTAAGTGTTCATTCTTTTCTGTTTGCATATAGAAATAGATACACGTGGTTGTATAATAATATAACACGTCAGTTTCTCTGCACACGCGTCAGTTATGAGTGATGATGTCATCTCTAACTGCACAAGAACATGTCATGATGACATCATGTTTTCTTTCTGCACAACAGAACACGTCAGGTTCTGAGTCCTGATCTCACCGTCTTTATGACTGATGATGTCACGTCCCGCTGCTTTTGTCATGTGACATGATAAATGCTGATGTCACGTCTTTGTGTCTGCGCGGTGCTGGGTGATGACTGATGATGTCACAGCCTGCTAATGGTCTGTATTAATATCAGCGGCAGGGCTCCTCCATTAGTGTAATGGGGCTGATAATGATGATGATAGTTGGAACACGGAGCTGTCTGCAGCCGCCGCAGCAGCAGCAGCCGCGGCAGTAAATGATGATCCAGCAGCTCCGGGGGTCTTTATCGTATTCCCCGCAGGAAACCTTTACCCATAACCCACCAGGGACTCAAAGTGTGACAATATGACCTGCACACATACGGTGCAACAGGAAGTTTACTTTTCAGATTTGTTGATTCCAGGTGAAGCAGCTGCTGCACTTTTCTCCACAGACACTGAACATACTGATAATGGAGGGACGTGGCTGCAGCATAAAATAAATCACTTCTCTACTGGCTTAATTATTTATTAATAAAAATAAAAACCAACGCCCTGACACATTATCTGGTAACCAACTGGTTATTTATTTTATCTTTTTAAAGCAAAATGATGTGAAATACTAGAGACGCCTGTTGTGTAATGGTGAACATTCAACTGTTGAGTCTGTTTATTATTCATATTGTATATATTGTTACTATTTTTAATATTTCCCCTGTTTACATTGTTTCTATTTCCCCCCTTTATTTTGTTTTCCTGTTTATTATTTACAATTTTTTATTAATGCTTCATGTTGTTATCCACTTTGATGCTTTTGTGGGACTAATAAAAATAAATCTTCTCTTAAAACGCGGCACTTTTGTTTACCTGCCATCCATCTCGTCTAACCTCCATCTCGCTGCAGAGCGAGTGCAGAGGCAGAGAGGTGTTTTAGTTGAATGTTAGTCTCGTCTGTCTGACTGTGACTGAGGTTTGGGACAGCTGGACTCTGTGGTCCCGACCACAGCTCTGAAATAACCAGATGTGTGTTGATGAATCCATGGAGCTGTCCGTGGTGCTGAAGTAGTGGACAGATTTATAATGTCAGTTTTGTCACATCTATAATATTTTGATTCTACATTAAAAGCTACCAAAGCAAAACAGTCGTTCATTAGTCGGTTCACTAGTTGCAGGTGAACAAAATGAACCAGGTCCACATCTATGGCTCCAAATAAAAGGCTAAAAGGACGCAGCAGTACAAGCTTTTGTACGTAGATTCATAAAACTAACAACTTATGAATCTGCATATTTGCATCTGGATGTTGAAGTGGAAAATGATGTTAACGTGATGGATATGTTGGTCACTGCTGACTGGTTAGCACTAAATAGTCCCTTTTCCCAAACAGGAAATAGCTAATGAACATGATGTCACTCTGAATAATGTTGTGAAATAACAGGAATCTGATTAAAAAGTCATTTAAAAACAGTTTAAATACAAAAACAAGATGATTTTCCACTTGCAGACTTGGTGCTTGTTTGCAACAACTGAGGCTGTGACAATTTTAGCTCACGTCTTCCTTTAAAGGTAAAAACAAAATGAATCCATTCCTCACAGAAAGTCCTTTAAGGCGGCTCTGTGATGGCTGTCAGGAGGATGAGTGGCTTCATAAAACCAAGTGCCAACAGGGTCTGTGGTGATCTGAGATGAGCTGCATCGATCTGAGCTGTCTAAGCACACAACTAGAATTGATGGCGCTATAACGCCGTTTCTATCCAATCCCAGCCGTGTGTCTAAGTTTAGCCTGCGCCACCAGCTTAAAGCATGAGTCATGCTGTCAATAGTGGGGAGAGATGCCCCATGGTTAGTTACTGCTGTGATGGCGGCCATCATTATGATTGCAGTTTAATATGTCTGCCACCAGACACACACACACAAGTGCAGATTAAGAAGGATAAATTGGGTTTTTATTAAACCCCAGTCTGTGTCATCACCTCCAATATGCAGGTCACTGCCGTCTGATAAACTTATTACATCACTGACGAATCCTGCCGCCATAATCAAACAGTGAAATGAAGAAAAATCACTTTCATTTTAGAGAGAATACAAACTGCAGACTCTCTTATTGTTTCAATAAATTAAATCCTGCCTGTACACATGAACTTTGACCATTAAAACACAATTCAGGGATGTAACACAAAACTACAATTTCTTTTATTTCACAAAAATATAGATTTGGGTTATGGCTGCACGATAATCGAATACTGATCTTGATCACAGTTCCCATAATTAAATGAGCATGATCGACTGTGATATTCATCTTTAAAATGCGTGCGGCACTCAAAGAAATCTCTGCTGCATATCAAACCAAGCACTTCCTGAAATAAAAGTCAGCCACCCTGCAGTGGTGGTCTGTGCAAAATGTCCCAGAGTAGAAGAGTGACGTACAACAGAGCAACACGAGTCCCTCCAAATGAATCAGCATCCATTGTTTCTAAGTATTTCAGATGTAGGACGAGTGATGTTCAGCAAGAACAAATCACAGAGACATCAAGGCTGCAGGAGAGGCAACACTCAAGCAGCTGAAACAACAAACTGCAGCACGATGACGGCCAAGAAGAATAACAGGGCTGCACCTGACAACTACTTTTAATCAATGAATTAACTCATTCATTTCTTTTAAATATAAACAAACTTCAGTGTAAGTGTTGCCTGGTTACTGACCCGGGTGCAGTTGTTGGCCTTGGGCTCCAACTCGGTGACTTTGGTGATCTGCTTGAGGAAGTCAGACTCCTGCATCCCCGGCTGGGAGCCGCGCCGCTTGAACTGCGCCCGCGGGTTCGCCAGGATCACCTGGAGGTTCACCGCAAAACCTGCGGGAGACAGAGAAAGAGGAAGAGAGAGGATGAGGAGGAGGAAGAGTGGGAATAAAGGGTGAGGAGGTTTGCCTGCATGGATTAAAAGCACATTATGAGTCTATTATAATCACAGCAGAAAATGAGTGAGTGCATTAGTGTATCTAATGAGTATGATATGGCTGATATGAAATTCATTTGCTACCACAGGGGTCTGCTGCCGCTCTCCTGAGATAATTGTGCAGCAGATGAGAGTGAAAGCAGGAGAAAGTCAGAGGGAAGTCAAAACGCTCATGATGACGGTGTGTCGTAGGAGACGAGAGGTGGGGATTAACGGCTGCAGCGCCACCACATTTAATCAACCTGATTAGAAGAATTGGTGGCAGTGGGAGAAAATGTGACACCGCGTAATTACTGTGAAATCAGAGAGATATTAACGCTCCTCCAACCAGGAAAAAAGAGATTCTGATGGTGAGATTGATGTTCAAATCATTTTCCAGAACTCAAATCTTCACTTCATGTACTTACAACAATGTGAACACAGAAGATGAAGCTGCTGCTGCTGCTGCGAGACTTAAAGGGACAGTTCGGAGTATTTGAAGTGGAGCTGTGTTATCAATAGTCAGTGCTTTACCTAATACACACCCCCAGTTTCCCCAGCTGCAGACAGGCTCAGCAACAAAATATATTCATCATTATCAGTTTCACCTCTGACAGACAACCTGTCTGCCAGGAAACAACAGTTAAATAAACCAAATATTGCACATCAGGGCTCTGCACGCTTTACTAGGGCTGAACGATTTTTAAAAAATACCTAATTGTGATTATTTTTACTGACAGGATTTGCAATATTAATTATTATTATTTTAATTTCCATTAAAAATTGATGATTTTTGCAGCCATCTGTAACAAACAAAGTCGATTTGTTGATTAACTGATTAGTTTTAGTATTTTGATAATTGATTAATCAGTTTGTATCTTTTTGTCCAATCAGCTCCACAAACGTGAATATTTTCTGGTTTCTTTCCTCTCTGACAAGAAACTGAATATCTTTGAGTTGTGGACAGATTTGAGGACGTCATCTTGGACTTTGAGAAACACTGATCAACATTTTCTGACGTTTTATGGATTGACAAACTAATTGATTGATGATAAAAATGACTGACAGATTAACTGATAATGACAATAATCATTAGCTGCAGATGTTTTCTTCAGTCTGTAGAATCTGATGTGTAGTTCAGCACATCTCTGCAGCACGATTTTAAATTTAAAATAGACCATATTATACTGCAATTTTAATGAAATTTAAATTAATTGTTCAGCCCTACCCTTTACTTTCAAAAGAGCCATTTTGGAAAAGGAAAAAATAATAACAACAATAACCACAAAATCTGCCTGGAGACACACCTCTTAAATTCTCTATTTTCCTCTGAAACTTTTCTCTTTTTTTGGATTTCCACCGTTAGTTAGCCAACCAATGAAATTTAGAGATAAAATTCTGTGTGCAGGTTAGGGCTGCACAATTAATCACAATTGCAATAAAATTGCAGTATGGCTAAGTGCAACAAATTGCAGAACCAGAAACAAATCGCAATTTTTTAAAAAAAGGAAACGTGAGCATTTTAATGAGGTACTGCAGACCTGCAGAGACGACCTGACCTGACAAAAAGTTTTGAAAATGATGAAATTTGTAACACCAAACTCATCACTTCCACTAATTGTATCACAATCGCAATTTCAGTCACACAACCTGACTTTAAATAATCCGAACTGTCTCTTTAACCTTGTTCCCTTCAACACGTGTGTGTGTGTGTGTGTGTGTGTGTGTGTGTGTGTGTGTGTGGAACACGTCATTCACACATCTGATGTGTTGTCTGACCCTGAGGCCAGAGGTCTGAAGGTGACACATGACGTCCAGCTGACTCAGAGACGGAGCTGCGGATCATGACGGGGAGAAACAACTGAAGGATTTCACGGACGGAAAAAAGAAAACGATGATGTGTTTACTTCTAAGTGAAGAAAAATAAATTCCTGCCGCCCGTCATTAGGAGCAGTTTAGTGAGGTTCTGGCCTCTGTTCTCCTGTCGGTGTTCTGCAGTTTGTCTGTGTTTGGAACGATTGTTGTTGTTGATTTAACATTTTTATTAAGTGCTGCTGTTGAAATTCGGGCCTCTCTTGGCCTCTGTGGATCTCTGACCGCCTCCAGTTGTTTTGAAAGAACACATTAAACTGATGATTGTTGAAGCTCCTATGAAGATTATTAATGCTGTTAATTGGCCCTCAGCTCGATATAATTGAACTGTGTTCAGTTGGTGTGCAGAGATTCTTCATGTGATGCTCAGAACACCTTCAGAACATAAAGTATGTTCTTCGCTGGATCGCTCCATAGTTGCTCCTGAATTTGGAGTTTTGATTTGAATCACATTTCCATCTGAAACAAGCTGACAGAGCATCAAAAAACAGACAAATAAAACTAAACAAATAAACCATCCTGATGTTTTTTCAAAGTAGCCAAATTAACATTAAACAACCATTTCATTCTGTTATTGTCAGTGCAGCAGAATATTTCTGGTTATTCTTAACTCATCACAGGAAGGACAATCAAAAAGAAAAAGCAATTCATTCCCAACTAATTCTCATAATTCACACAACTTGTCATCCAGTTGCCCGCCTGCCCAGGACGAGTAAAATGCATGTCAGGCTGGTAAATCTTGCACCTCACTCAGGCCTGTCCAAAGCAACTGACTGCCTCAATTTGTTTTTAACTATTGCTAACTCATCTGGGTTAACAGTGTGTGAAAATATCAGGATCACCAAAGTTATAACAATTCATCGTGTGGGGAAACAAGAAAGTCAAACTCCATTTAATCCATCCGATTCATCCAATATTTAATAGCTATGGATTTCTGACCAACAGAACAACAGCCTGGAGCTACATCAGCTTCAGAGCAGCCGCTGCATGGTTGTAAAACATCGATATCATTCATTCTCAACAGAAAACTCAGCCTAATTACTGTATATTTTATTATATATATACACTAATCTGACTGGACTCTTTTTAGTTCCTAGTTCAAATTTCACAATGGGCCATCCAGAGACAAAACACTGTAATCCTTATTTCCCATTTAGACCCCACAGTGTCGCCTCAGGACTCCCCACCGGCCTGAAAACAAATCCCATCAGCACCTTCTCTCCTCCAGTCTGCCTGCTGAGTAACTCTCTCAGCTTCCTGCTGAGTCAGTGTCGGCACAAATAAAAAATAGAGGAGGAGACCTGCATACATATAATTTAAGTCGAAATGAATTACCACCAACGCAGCAGTCCATTTTA
This sequence comes from Lutjanus campechanus, assembly GCA_027495735.1. Classification (NCBI taxonomy): domain Eukaryota; kingdom Metazoa; phylum Chordata; class Actinopteri; order Lutjaniformes; family Lutjanidae; genus Lutjanus; species Lutjanus campechanus. Next base: position 15,179 of record JAJHUR010097308.1, read on the forward strand.
AAATGAACGAAACAGTGAGGACGCACACTTTTTCAGCTATATGACATTTAAAAACTCATTCAGAAGTAAGAAAACAGTTGATTTTACAGTTGGTTGGTCCACTAGCTAAACATGGAGAGTCAATATTAAAAAATAAATATGCCTGTGAAACAAATATGAGCCAATAAATATACAAATAAATGTATTTTTTTTATATCAATAAAGTTTGCTAAATAAATAAAATTGATTTTTACTTCATTTCCATTTCATCTTTTTTGCTTCTCCTCACATGACCGACATTACAATCATTACAAATACACTGTAAAACCAAGTCCTCTACTTAAAGTATTTGTGTAGTAGTGAAAACTTTAAATTTGTTTGGAGACGTAACAATGTTTAGTGCCAGTTTTGTAATAATTTTCGATTAATGAGGGAAATAAGGTCCCCCTTTTTTTAATAAGAAATTTTAAAAAGTCCAGTGAAAATGAAATCATGGAATAATATGAGACACTAATATACTGTATTATATTAATTTATTCAGTTTTGATTTGCATTTACTGAAAACATTTGAGTTGGCTTAATCACACGTGACACTAACTCCAAATATTGAAGCTATAGTGAAGCAAGACACGGAAAATTGTGTCTCCATTAATATTCATTCAATCAAGAATCAATTCTGAACATCATGTGATTCCCAAAGAGCCCAACCTCAACCTGAGCAACGAACTTCAGAACTAAAGTGAATCAACTTATGTTCCTAATTTTCTATCAGTGAACCTGCAGATTGAGAGCACCTCGCTTCACCCTCCCCTTCCAAGTGTGCACAAAAAAAGTGTTTTGTTCGTTCTGTAGAAACATGGAAGAGAATCCACAAGAAAACACAACAAATCTTATTTTCAGGGAATTAAACATGAATAAAAATAACACTTACTAATATTATATTTACTTCTGACATATTCTGACAATAAATTCCCCTAAATCTGACAGACTGGACCTTTAAACCTGGAGGACAAACACGAGCAAACATGGACGAAGTTTCTTGCATTTAAAATGCCAAATGCTGTTTGGCCAGAATCTGCAGTTTCAGGATGTCGGAGCCATCAAACTAACACTTGAATGCAGCAAATTCAGAAAGCCTTTAAAATGATTTATGCTTTCACCTCACACAAGCATAATGTAAGCTGATAAAGAAAAACCAAAATGACTCAGTATCAAGTCTCTGCAGCTTAAATATAAGCAGAAATCTAAAAATCTAAACACCCTCCTGTAGTTTAAAACATATGTAATGCGTTTGGTCCCTAAACGCCTCATCAAGGCAGTAAAAATCAAAGTGTAGGTGTGTTTATGTTTCAAGCTGAGCTGCATTTCCTCTGAAAGGTTGCTGGAGTTTCTAGTTCAGAGCGTGACAGAAGAGTATTTCCAGAAATTTCTGCGATCCTCCGTGCACAAGGTCTCGGCATAATTACTGAATATTTATTTATGCAAATGGTTAGTGGGTGGCACGCCTTGGCAATCAGTGCATTAGTGTGGGAATTCACCCCAAATAACTCACCATCCCTCCCCGCCCGCCCGCCTGCCTGCCTGCTCTCTGTTCCCTCTCGCCCTCCGGCTGAACAGTAGTTTTCTAGGCTGCAGCTGTCCTGAGGTACTGACACATGGCCAGCAGACAGCAGTCCTCTGAGTAATGTGAGTGTCAGCGCAGGTCACACACACACAGAGAAAACTAGAGACATGCAAATGGACTCTGCTTATCATCCCTCTGTAGGCTCAAGTTTGCAGTGTTTTAGACC
>JAJHUR010097310.1:0-24460 GCA_027495735.1 Lutjanus campechanus
CTGTCTACAGCAGAACATTGCTTAGCTTCCATGCTCGTACTCCTTTGGGGGTGTTCCGACCACCATCTGCTGTAAGTAATAAAGTATCAATAAATACCTCAAATAACCCCACATCAAAAATCCGAACTATTTCTTTATGAGAGGTGCTAAGACGTCACCTGACAGGTAATTTTAGCAGCTGCTAAACAAGCCAAGTGCAGTGTTTTCTGCCACTCACTGACCTTAGGAATTAGTATCTGAAAACCTGTCACAAGGGCATTTTTGTCAATCAGGCCTCAGGAATTCGGGGAGCTTATCAATGGGCATTAAATGTGTCACACCTCAGGAACGACGGGCAGCGGTTCACTCAAGAAGGAAAACGTGTCGTAAGTGTGACACACTATTTAAACCATCATCCATGCAGTGAGTATTATATGACTTGTAGATGCAGCTGTCATTACTAATTATGGTAACGATAGATGAGACTAAAGAACCTGCGGAGTCACAAACGTAATCTGATAATGTATCCTGGAGGAGTCTGTGGAAGGATCAGTCAAACAGCTGAATGTGAAACGCTTGATGTTGAGCTGTACATGACGAAGTTACAGGTCCTTGAATTTCAGTGATATCCTGAAGACCTTTTTATTACTACATTGATGCTGAATATGTTAACATGGAAGTCATAGTCATTTTTATTTTGATGTATTAAATATTCTTTTTGCAAAATGTTTTAAGTATTACACATCAAACGCATAGACTTACCAATGCGTGACTATATATTGAGGATTTTTACTGTGTGTATAATGTATATATAACATTTATATATAGTACTGTTGTAATAAGTAACATGGTAATACCATTTGATTTGCCAAAAGGTGGCGCTGTTAGGACACCCTTACGCTGCATTGAGCTGTTGATACTGGACATTTACTCCAGAGACTCATTAAAGCTGAGAAGTGAATCAACCTCTGCACACTGTAGTTTTCATTTTGGTTTTAAGTCAAGTCATGTTTAAACCACTCATTATGCTTTATGACGACACTCATAATGCTTTCTAAGGCACTATATCAACAGTCATAGCACATTACAGATGTGATTTATCATGAATTATGAGATCAAGTGTCTCCTGGATGCTCTTGACTAGTTTTAAACTAGAGATTGACTGATGGGGTATATACAGTAATACAGGTTTTCATAGTATGAGGTAATTTCAGTTAAAGAAAATTTTATTTATTATCAAAAAAGAGATCACATAGAACAGTCTAAATGTGTGTGATCTGGTTCAGAGATACGGTATTTGGGAGACTTACTAATGTTTATGCTGCAACTTTAAGTGACTATTATACAAGACACTAAAATTGGCTGTATTCAGTTCTTACTTTGAATATATCACATAGGTTTTATACCTCAAGGTTCCACTCCTAGAGCAGAAATTCTCTGCATTTTGGCATCTTTGATGATACAAACATAAGCACTTAGGATGCAGCTTAGATTCTTTCAAATGCATGAAAATGAATCCCAATTTACTTACCACCAACAATAAAACATTATGACAAAGTGTGCATTACTATAGATGCATCAATATGTCCGTCACTTTACATAACACAACAGTGATAACTTATGATCTAACATTGACCTTTATGACATACTCTGAGTCCTTATTACGGTTGATTGTTGAGGTGTGTGTAAGAGAGAATAAGTTGTCACAATGTATTATGATCCTCATCATTCAGCCTTGAGCTCACGGTTCTTCAATGTTTTTCAGGCCATGAACTCCTTAGTTGATACAGAGATGAAGCAGGGCCCCATGTTATATATATTGCATTGAATATTTTTGGATCTGGCAGCAGTTGTAGCATGGCTAACGTTAGGTGCAACAGCCTCACTGTCTGAGGTGGAGGGTTTGACAGCTTCTTTCTGGCAAAGATACAAAATGACCCATCGTGGCTCACGAGAGTGTGTGTCATTTCAGTAATACCTACTTGGTCTTTTGTCAATGTGTAAATCAAATGTTTTTTTTTAAATAACATTTTGGGTTCATGTTAATGTGTATTTTCAGATTAAACTTCTGGATTTTTGGATTTTGGGGAAAAAGTATTTTCAAAAAAAATTATCAAACAATGTTTGTTGGACCCCCTGCAGTAACTCTGAGGACCCCCTAGGGGTCATGGAACCCTTATTGAAGATCCATGCTATAGTTCATAACCAGTCAAAAGCATCCATGAGACACAAACTTATAATTCATAATGAGTCACATCTATAATATTTTATGGCTGTCGATATAATGCATCAGAAAGCATTTATTTATTTCGATCTAATTCAATTAAATTGTATTTATATAGTGCTGAATCATAACAGAGTTATCTCAGAGCACTTTTCATATAGAGCAGGTCTCTTTTCAAGCCCAGTGGTTCCCACGAAGAGCAAACACTGAGGCGACTTATGAGTGAGAGTAGTTATAAAGTATTATTAATGCATAATGATTCACTATGAATGCACCTGTAACCCACTACAGATGTAGACTTCACAGGGTTACCAATCTCTTATATCCAACAAAATAATAACAAAGCTAAGTTTTGCTCATTTTAGAGGTTTCTACATTTCTTCAAACACTCGCTTTTTTTTTTCCAACTTTCATATGTTGAATTACACTAAAACAAAATAGATTCATAAATTGCAGCATGTCTTTACTGTCTCATCGATTGTATTTTTCCAAAACGACTGACCTCACAACACTAACTGGCCAAAGTTCGTCCACTCTCTGCTTGTTTGCACGTCTCTTGCTGCATCTGGACATTGAACCTCCCAAACAACATGCTCTACAAACAAACAGCTGAGCTAGAAGATATTTGTCTCCACATCTGTTTGCTTCTCTTTCAGCCTGTTGTGTGAGTGTTTGTGTGTGTGATTTCCCCGCCCTCAGCCCAGCGAGGGGCAGCGGCAAACAGGCCGTCCAGGGTCACAGCAGGGTGCTGCTGATTTGTCTGTGCTGTAATCTGCTGTGGACACAGACTCGTCTCTGGCAATGTCCCATAATAACTCCTCCCTCCTGCGGGCGATCTTCTCCACGATCGCCTGATATTCTGATGTCTCGACGTCCAGGGGTGTTTCCTCAGCCTCGTCACGCTGCAGATCAAATATCAGCGGCGGGTCATGGAGCTGCTGACCTCCTGTTGCACCGCCGCAGGCCTCAGCTGCACCTACAAATGAATGATAAGAGTTGTATTTATTATTAGCCTTATTTCACTTTTTTTTGCCACACTGAAATGTTGAAAGGTCAAGTGCATAAGATTTATGGGGATTTATTGACAGAATAATATGAGAGAAGGGATACTTATATCTATGAGAATTGCAATCCTTCATACATCTCGAAAACATATATTACAGTATATGTACATTTCCTTTTACGTGAGTTGTTATCCCCCATGTAAGCACAGAGACTGAGGTTACATATATACATATAATATAATAGATGTATTTTTGTTTTTTGTTTCAAATTGCACAGACCAACAGGTCACTAGACTGGTACCACCCTGTGGTGAGGTGAGAGGAACAGGTTTGGTCAGTTTGCTCACAAATATTTCAAACTGCAGTCATATCATTACATCTGTGCATGTAGCACGACTGTGTTTTGCACTGTGATTACGTGCCTGTACCTGTCATGTAAAAAGCTTTGTATTTCCCTGTTCGAACTGCCTGCAGGTCGCCAAACCTCCCTGCAGCACCGCTGTTAGGATGAAAGAGAAACTGAAAGAAAGAAGAGAATAAATCATGTCTACACAACTCCCACTGACAACACAAGGGAAGTTATTCACATAAACCAAAGTAAGACTGATAACAAGAACTAGTTAGCACCTCGTGACCAGTCTGTTCACCATGCAGGAGGATATTTGTGGCGTCAATGCCATCGTAATGTCTGTCTGAGGGGGGTGTTACACCTGCCAGGGACAGAAGGGTTGGGAAGATGTCCATACCACTGCAAGAGGACATAAACAGGAGAGGAGAGGTCTCAGTATATATGATTTCCACATTAACGAAACAAAGATCTGTACAACAAAACAAGACAAAAAAAGAGAAAATAAAACAAGCCATACAACAACACAAATCTTCTCCAAGTAAGCACATCAGCTCAATATCTGTGCCCTCATAATTTGGACAAAATGTTCAATATAGATATTTAGTATATTTAGTAAAAGCTAAAAGTGCTGTAGTTCCTAAAATCTGGGCCAGTCTGGAGGACCGACTGATCATCTGACTGACATTACAATTACTAGAGCCATGCTTCTACTATGGCTAGAAAATTCATCCTTGTGTACACATAATGCTTATAAAGTAAACAATGGATTACTTGAGTTTTTTTAATTTAAAGTAGTCTCTGCTTATTGGTAAAATGGGCGTACCTGAGCAGGGCGGAGCTGGTGCTGTTTGCAGGGATCTGCCCGGGCCAATAAGCCACTGTTGGTACCCTGTGACCTCCCTCCCATGTGGTCCGCTTAGCTGAGCCTCCACCTGACACACAGGAAAAACATCACCTTGGGAATACGAGGAGTCACTGCAGTAAAATGTACAGTGGCTCCAGCTACTATCATGTAATCGAACAAACCAATCACCTTCATAAAACATGCGTGAAATGAGTTACTAATTTCTAATAAAGTTTATTTCCTGTACCTCTGCTAGTCTGCCACTTTCCCATAAAAGGCCCAACACTTCCTGCATACTGGCACTTCTGTTCCCAAGGACCATTGTCACCTTAACACACACACACACACACACACACACACACACACACACACACACACACACACACACAAAACAAGATAAAGACTATTCTGCTCATTTGAAAGAACAGACATAATCTATCCAGTTGACTAACCAGTGAACCAGATGAGAGTGTTGTCTTTGTCTGTGTCATCAGAGACGCTCTTTACCGCCCCCACCAGGCCATCCATTTCTTGCAGGCTGGTGGTGTACACCTTGCCATCATCTAGACGACTGGTGATGGCAGAAGCGTCTGGAGGGAGCGGAGGAGCCAAAGGAACATGCATGTGAGCCATAGCTATGTAGAGGAGATACGGCTGTCCTCGTTCCCTGCAGAGACAATTAAGATTAGTTCCAATTAGAGTTTAGCAAAACCAGGTTTTAAATGAGTAAATCCACATTTAAAATTAAGCAGAGATCTGTTGCGTATGAATAAAGGCTCTGTATCCCTTAACAAAATGCTAGCTCACTAAACAGTAAAAAAAAAACAAAAAAACTAAACTAACAAAAATCATAATATATAAACTATTACTTGTTTGTTAGCTAGCTACAAAGTTTTTAAAAAATGTATATTGTTTGCTAGTGAGCTTAAATAAAAAAAAAAAAAAAACTCTTATACTGTTTGCTAGCTCGCTAAAATGTCAGTTAGCCTAGTTAGCCATAACATAATATAACATTGAACCATGATTTAATTGGGTTTAAAAATTAATCCTTGTCGCTGCAACCCAGCCTTATATACTGACAAATGCTTCTTTGAATCAATATTTGTAGACAAGCAGATTTAATGTCTAAACAACAAAGACAGGAGTCTGGTATCCAATCACATGCTGCTTCTACTCATGTTCAAGCTTAGAAAAAAACGATAAGAAACATAAATGTCTGACAATAATTAGAACAACATAATGCAATAACTCTACTTTAAGTATTTGCTCATGTTCAGTCCCTTGCTTTTGAATATTTAGGTTTAACTACTTTTTGCAGTATGGATTTAAATGTATACACTGCTGAAAAATTGACTGAAGTGTATTTTGTGCATATAATCGTGTTGAAAACCAAGTGTCACATTCATTGAGAATGAATATGCTTACTGGAGCATGTTTCCCACTTTAAAGTCCATGTTGACTTTTCCTGTTTGTAGGAATGTGAACTGTCTATTTGGAACACAGCATTAGCATTTTAAAGAACTTTACTGTAAGAAAGTCTGCAGACTTTGGGTCTTGACAGCACATGACTAACAACCGCTGCACTCGTTCACATGACCCTGGACTATAGCATGAAGGCCTGCTTTTCACAGACAGCTGCAAACAGCAGGTTTACCCCCCCTTCCCCCCTGTCCCTCCAACACACACACACACAGACAGACAGACAGACAGACAGACAGACACAACACTACACTACTACCAGCACTTTCTACTCCATGTAGACATAAATTAACAAAGCTCCTGTGTTCTGTCTGATTATATCTACGGACATGGCAGTTACAGTGAATGACTGTTTGTATCTGAGTGGTGTGTATTCAGTTTTATCAAGTATTTTCCACACTAGTTAAACACCACAAAATATAGCAGAATCAACACCTCAGCAAAACAATGCAAAGCTCAAGCCTCACAAAGGCAGTACTTGAAGGCCTTCTGTCTTATATTGTACTGTACTGCACTGGCAGGTTACCCTCTAATTAATACGCCATCAAGAACATAGGATCTAGATAAGCTAATCTAGAGTTAAGTCAGGTAACTCCTTTTCCCAGGCTTCATGCTTTACTGGATCCCACTGGTATCAGAAGTGGAATGTTACTAAGTACATTTATTTAAGTACAAATCCAAGGTACTTTACTTGAGGAGTTCTATTTAATGCAACTTTATACTATTTCTCCACTACATCTCTGAGTCAAATATTGTACTTTTTACTCCACTACATTGTCTGACAGCTTTATTTACTAGTTATTTTGCAGAAGTATTTGAAGGACTCTGTGTTCCTTTATGGGTTATGGCTAAAAAAAAATCTCAGAGGGGATTCCTTCAGAAAAATCATCTCAAATTTGGTATCTACCATCTAATGTGCATCTATTGTGGGGGTCCCTGACATGAAAAAGTTTGGGAACCCCTGTGTTGAAACATCTATTTAACATTTACTGTTACAATGGGTATTTTTTACTTTTTATACTTCAAGTACATTTTGCTTATAATACTTGGTTGTAAATACTTTTACTTTACTTGACTTTTACTTATAGTGGAGTATTTTCACAGTGTGGTATCAGTACTTTTACTTAAGTAAAGTATGCAGCACTTCCTCACTTCTCAGCCGTTCATGATAATGTCCATTCCTAGGATCTTCCCTCCTCGTGCTCCCTCCAGATGAGCAGCAACACAGCAACAGACCAGCCTATCTGTACTGTTGTTGTGTACAAGGTAATGAGGTATGAAGTGAGAATCGGGGATACTGGCCTTGACTTTTACTTCTATTATCAAAACCTCCAAAATATTTTTTCAGTCCTGCCATGATCAAGTTATTAATGTCTCACTTGACATATGGTAAGATGATAAGATGATATATGATACAATCTTCCATTCAAAAGATTACACACAGATTTAACACACAGAATACATGTGACGCTTTCCACAAACGTACACAATAAATCCTTTGGATTTAAATCTCGGTTTGCAGCATACCGAGTTTGGTTTAGCAACAGGACAGACTGCTGTATAAAAGAATTCTTCAGTCTGTTGTGTTTAAAAGGAGGAACTCTGAATCGCCTATTGGAGGGGAGAAGTTGGTATTCTCAAGCCGGCACAGGACACGACGCCAGAAGACCTCTTATATGGGAGACAGCAGTGCAAAGTATGTTTGGTTGAGTGTTTTGTTCCCCTATTGACATACACGCTCCACCTCCTCAGCTGCCTCCTTTTGGACCATATCATATTTGATGTACATACATACACAGACACGGACAAAGTTTCACTGCCGAGTCAGTGGACAACAAACAGGCACAAAAGAGAAGATTACTCTCTATGGAAACTCAAACACACAAGCTGCACAATGTAAGACTCAGTAAAAGCTGCGCTCACTCCTTTAAGGATTCAGTGTATTTGTACTGGAGCAGCCTGTCAACAGCTAAAACAACTCAAACTGTCAATATGACAACAGCTACCCCTAACATGATGTATTTTTTATCTAACAAGAAGAAATTGAATTGGTGAAACCTTATGATTTACAGTAATATTATATACATATGTATAAAGTCTCTATGATACAGAATATTGTCAGTTATATGATGACATTAGAGCATAAACCTCGCCTTTGTTTGCCTATTTTATGAACGCACTTAAAAGAAAAAAGTTAATTCTTGCACACACTTATCACCCCTGCATTGATTTATTAAAAAAAGTGCAGATGTTTCGGTCACAAAAACCTGTCTCAAGACATAGCAAAGTGACACAGTGCTTAAATATAGCCCATAATTGCATAACAGTGTTGGGAGGTGTGTTTATAGTCACATGCAGCAGCTCACTCATTCAAAATCCTCAACTATCAAGTAGAAAAATATGAAACAGAACAGGAAACTGAAAAATAGGAAAAAATAAAATACAGACATATACACACACACACATCCCTGATACTGACAGATTGTAGTAGGACGACTTGTAATGTATTACTGTGTTGCAGAAAAGCTTTGTTCCATAACATACATACCATTAGCCTAATGTCTTATTGTCCTTTGTGTTTGCAGCTGTATTGTACCTTGCATGTTGTATAATCCTGGATGCAGCAGATTTGTATTGTTCCGTTAGCGTCCACAGGTCAAGCGGCTGCTCCACAATACTGCTGTTTTCAATCAGAGGAAGGCCCACTTTGGAATAACAGCTTCCATGTATACTCCGCTTCAATCTAAACCATGAGAACAGAGCACAATAACATTAATGTATGGTGTGTGTGTGTGTGTGCTAGTGTTTACATATTCACAGCTCTAGGTCTAACTACCACATCAGGCGTCGCTGCAAATGCCGCAGGAAAATAACATTTCATTTTTTTGATTCACTTTCTCGCTACCACCAGCCCCTCTTCAAGCACTGCTGCACTCTCTCTTCCTCCCTCTCAAACAAATGGACACAAACCAAAGCAAGCTTCTTGGTGTCGCTATTTTGCAGCTGTAAGCCAGGCCTCAGACCTCGTTGAAGGTGGTTGCGCGAAATGAACCAACCAAACGAAGACACCACTAGAAGAGCATCATCATTTGGCCCATGAACGCTTCATTTCAGCGATATTTCAGGGTGACTGTGAAGCAGTTCAAAAACATGACCTGATGTCGCGCAGTGCGACATCAGGTTGTGTTTCTCCAAAAGCTGATCCTTTTCACCTTTTTTTGGCACAAGCTGCTGTGTTTTATTTAGCCTAAATGGACTACCCCCATTCAAATGAATGGGAGGACTGGTGTTTTTGTGAAAACGCCTGATTTGGTCTGAATACAACCTAAGTAGATCAGGAAGTCCATTTGTGTTTGGTTCATCATAAGCTGGTTATGGTTCCCCATACGCAAAAATATGACACACACGCTCACCATCCCAGGTACTTTTCAAATTTTGCATGATTTGTACAGTCAAAAAACTTGTGACCCAAAATGTCAATATTAGGACAAAGAGAGGTAAACAGACTGAAGTATATGAATGAACATTTGCGAGTACAACATCTTTTATTGATGCCTGGGAGTGTCATGTTTATTTAAGCAGGAGCACAGAGCCACACCTGATCACTTGAGGTCCAAATGAAACACAGGGAGGGCACTGTGGCAGATCGTATCCAGGTATGTCAGTGCAGCCCATGTCATTACTGTAAGGAATACCTAAGTAGTAGTCAAAACCTGCACAGGAGACAATAAACATGGTGCAAATGTTACTCATAAATATAAACAGAAAAGGCCACTTTATGTTTGGACTGTGCTTTAAACCAAATCACTCACATACAAATACATATCGTTGTGAAGAAAGAATATTTCTTAATTTAAGTCGCACTTAGTTGTGAGTGGATATAGGAGGTAAGGTATGGTTTCTGTAGCGAAACTTTCAGCAGATGTTGGACAAGGTTGAGGTCTAGTGACTGTGGAAAGAAGAGCGCTACTGTTTTCTCAAGACTTTTCTCATGTTTTGAGACATCAGTGTTTAATTCTGTGCTATGTATTGTTAGCTATCAATCTTCTACATCAAACTGAGTTTTAAACTCAAACTGTGAATTAGTACAGCTTATTAATGTCCAAGATGTTCTTCAGCTTGGTTCAGTGTTTGTGTGGCTCATCACACAAATGCGAAATCACTGTTAATTTGGTGTTCACCTTTGGTTTGCTCATAAAACGAAAGACCTCCATGTCTCTGACGGACAGTGTGATCTTACTAACACCAGTTTCCAGGTAATGTCACAGTTTGTCTTCCCCAGGCCCCTTCAACTGCCATTTTCCATCTGTCCACCACATGCCCTTTGACCCTCCCTCTTTTTCCCCATCTCCTGATCTTCCATGTCCACCTGCTCACCTGTGTCCACTTTTCTAAACAGTCCTTCAGTCATTTAGCAGCTCATTTTCCAACATGCCCCGTCAGTTCATCCTTACTTTGTAATTTTGTCTTACCTGTGTACCTCCCTGTATGTTGTTTGATCAATTAATAACTGCAGTCATCCTGCTGCACCTGTCAACATTTAGGCTAAGCATATCCAGTCATGGCTAAGCTAAACGGGTTATTGTGTTAGCAGAAGATGTCTACTTACGAACAAACAAACTGCCATATGAGCATCTGAAACGAGATCTTTAATGGGTATTAAGTGTGTGATCCTGCCATGATCCTGGCCCTCCCTTGGCCAGCTGACGGATGCTCCAATGGCTTACACTGGGTTACCCCAACATAGATCAAATTTAAAACCTAATTAAATGATGGTTTAACTTTAAATTATATTTTACCAAACTTTAAAATGAGAAAGAAAGATTAAATTTAAACCTCTGTTCAAACCTATGTTTTATTTTTACTCTAAACTCTAAATTCAGTTCTGTTGCACCAAGATTTTTAGCTCCAATAAAGGTGGTCCACCATCAACTTTAGGAGGCTTAACATGGCTAACTAACTTTTAGCTAGCTAGCAAACAATGTAACATTTGGTTAACCTTTTAGCTAACTAGCAAAGAATGCAACATTCATTTTAAATTTGGATTTACTCACTTTATACCTAGGTTTAACCTTTGTTTTTAACTAAAGAGATTTAATGACTCTTTGATTGTGCTACACAGTCTTAAATTCCTAAGTGTGGATAACCGGTTTGTATGTTGTTGCACAAGCATACAAATACAATACTATTAACAGGTTGAAGATGTTCCACCCAACAGAGGAATGAGAAGATGGTTGAAGGGGTAGCTGATGGGTAAATGTTGGTGGGGGTTGGGTGTTGAGTCAGCTGTAGGCGAAAAGTCAGGAGCAGGTCTGTCGTCTCACAGGACACAGCTGCATGGAGTTGTTGTTTGTCGTCTGCTCCCTGCAGCGAGGCCAATAGATTCGCTCACATGGATGGAATGGTCTAGAGAAACTGACACTGAGCTGCAAAGATAGTGTGCAATATAAAAGTGTGTGTGTGTGTGTGTGTGTGTGTGTGTGTTAACTCATGTCTCATTGTTTTGGGTGGCATACAAATATTTTTGCATTTTCATGATGTTTGAAATCCTTCAACTGATAGTACTGCCGCCATTTTGCAGATCCTCAAGGCTGGACTGAAACCTTTAAGCAGTTTTATACTTTGGATTTGTCAGTTGTGTGTATATATAACCCATACACCATCTGCTCTTATTCATATCTGACTCTTCTATAAATTATCCTATTGTAGCTTGTGCACATACTTCATAGGGTTTACTGAGGTTTCAAAGAATTTTATTTAATCTCATCTGTATGGCTGGTTTTTAATTTTGATTTGTCCATTCTTGTAGGCAAAGAAATGTTCATACCCAAAATCAATCTCTATTGATTCGCAATCACAGGAAAAGGTACAGTGCTTTTTAAGAGCAAACTCTAGACTGAATAGATAAGGCATGACCAAAATTCTCACATCTCGTTGGAAATTCCTGCCTGTCGTGTCTAGTTGGGTCCCCGGGGATTTTGGGGGTCAAACCTCAAGCTCCTACTTACCTCTGTTAGTTGGCCCATACGGTCCATTGTGGCCAAGATGCCATTTCCCAATCATGGCGGTGTAATAACCTGCCTTTTGTAGTAGCTGGGGCAAGGTGACTTCAGACAGAGGCAGACCGGCCACAGAGCCCACAGCAAAGTTATGAGTCACCCCGTTTCTTAGGCCATAGCGGCCTGTCAGGATAGCAGCACGGGATGGAGAACAGGTTGAGGCAGGAGAGTGGAAGTCTGTCAATCTGGGAGGGGGAAAAAAAGAAAGTAATTTTTAAGCAGAAATGTCACTTTACCTTGTTGACAATTGACACTTCCTGAGTCCCGCCCCTTTTTTCCTCTGTGCTCCATTAGCAGTTTTAACAGCTTGCTACCCAGCAGAACCTCGGTCAACTTTTCTAATCTAATCTACAACAGTTGCTAGCTAGCTAGTTATATCTGATAGCTAATGTTAGCAAACTTATATGATATCAAAGAGGTCATAAGGATTTACACCAGACTTTGACAATACAAGATGGAATAGTGCTACATAACACATACATAATACATCTCTACCTTAGTCCTTGCTCGACCATCAGGTTGAGGTAAGGCGTGTTGTTTGCCTTCTCTTCAGGCTGGTTAGCATCCAGGTCTCCCCACCCAATATCATCTGCCAATATGACGATGAAATTTGGCTTCTTACTGGGTTTATTGACATTGGCTCCATGTTGAGACACCGTGTGGAGAAACAGACCACACATCAGTATCCCAGACAGCAGGAACAGAGTGAAACCCTCCGCCATTTGGGGTCAAAATCTGCAAAGGTTACATAGGTTTCATTTAAAGCTGAGCTGACATACACTGTTGCATGCAATGCACTGCCATGCTTATTGTAAACATGGCTGGATACAATCCAATGCAAAATGTCAGTAAAATAAACAAAATACAAATGATAAATGTAGGTGTGATAGTGAGTGGTGGAGCGGAAAGCATATTTGGCAACTGCCACCAAATAACATGAAATGTGAAACACTGTTTTATAGCTGAATGGCCACATTATTCCCTTCTCCTACTAGATCTGCTTGAACCATATAAATAAAGATAAATGATGAAGTAAATATATATTTTTGGACCTGCAGTGGAATCATCCCACAAAATCCATTTCTGTAGAATTTAAGTACACACTCCATTTTAAGCAATGAAAACAATTCTACCAGCTTCAGTTTAGTTTTGACAGAAACAGGTGTGATTTGTTAATGACGATGGTGTAAGAAACATTAAGAATTCATGAGATGTACTTAGTAATTCAGGAACAAAAATGTTTAAATGTTCCTTCAGTTATGCTACCAATTATGTGATAGCCAAGAGCTCTCGGTTAGAGTTAATATGCAGAGCAAGACTGTTTTTTGACCACTATACCAACCAATCTACGAATTTGCAGATTATTTTCACAATTAATGGTTAAGTCTGTATGTCAAATACAGAGTGAGAAATGTGCATCACAAATCGGTTTATAGTTCTTATTCAAAAATACATTATTTAGTACTGATACAAATCAGACTGTTGGAAATCATTTCGAAAGATTCCTGTAGTACCACAATTTCTTAAATACCATGTAGACAAGAAACCTGGTGTATGTATTCAGGGATTAAGAGAAATACAGCCATTTTCCCCGTTTTAATCTAAATTCTCCCAGACTTCTTGAGGGCATGTAAACAGTGATAAAAATCAGAGGCGGATATATGTGTCTCTGGTAAAGACACGTGATTGGTCCAGACCTGCGCATATTTAGTGGCCATATAACCAGAAAGTAAGCCCGGCAGCTAGAAAACTTTTTTGGCTTAGGCACCAAGCAAGTAACTCTCATTGGACTGAATGGGCACCAACTTTGCATTCACTATCTACTCCATTATAATATACTGTATGTATCTGCACAGTCTTATACAGGACTACAAATTGCAAAATTCTTGACTTCTGAAATTAACCTTTTAAATTGATCATTCAAACAGGATCAACCATTTTTTGGTCTCTTGCCATTATACTGTTCATATTTTTTTTTTATGAAGTATTAAGGTCCCACCTTTGTCCTCCAGAAGGCAAGGGACTTCAGCTCTCTATTGGCCCCTGTTACAATTGCCCCCACCCACCCCCTTCTTTAAAATTGTACCGGAGCACCGTACTTGAGTAAATGTACATAGTTACTTTACATCACTGATTAATATTAATTAAAAAAAAAAAAGAAAAGAAAATTACATTCAAAATTTTAAAAAAGAAAAAAAGACTTTTGGTAAAATATTTATTTGACTAAAGGTTTTCACCAACATATTATTACTTAAAGCAACGTTCATCCACAAACTCACCCCCCCTCCCACACACCATAGCCACCCTAAACGACCCTGCACCCCACAGTTGTAGGGGGTTGTGCAGGAGTTTACTGACCGACGTGGGGCAAGAACTGGCTGTAACCAGATCTCTTTAACCCTTCTCCTGCCCTCCTCGCCGGTTAGGGAGGGAGCGCCCATGAATACGAGCTCTCGTCAGAGCAGAAAACATGTTGGTCCGTGTGTTTGCGTGTTTGTGTCTCCACGTGTGTGTGTTTGTAGACATAAGCACGTGAGAATATGTGTGCCTAAAGTTCAATCTTTGATTGATGCGACGGTCAACACCGGCGGGGTTACAGCAGCAACGAACCGGGAGAATTTCCGTCTGAAACTAGCTACACACAGGTGAGACAGACGATTCCACGCAACTTATTACATTATGTACGAGTACGTTTGCTTCAGTAAAGTAATTCTGCATATTTAGCACGTCTTCGGTTAAACATGTGGCTCAGAACTTATGGCTCAAAAGCGACGTACAAATACTTACGAAGTGCAGCTACTTAAGTCACATTGTCCACAGAGCACATGAGCCGCTGCTGGCTTGCGTCAGCCGCGTGAGGACGAACCATATGCTCCGACAACTCAACATACCACCCCCTCCCATCCCCACCATTAAAAAATCAGGGCAATACATCTCAATTGACGTATTTACAAGCAGTTTTCTCTTTTAAAAGTTGTTTAATAGGGCAAACAATGTGCAGGGGATGGATTCAGTAACAGGACAGGCGGTCATTTATGAATTAACGGCTAACAAAACCAAGAAGGAAGGTTTTAATGTTTGTTTTTTTGTTATCGCAATCTGTTAAAAACCGGATATATTATATGTCTTTAAAGGAATTTAATAATACTTCGATAATACTGGGTCTTAATTGAACAACTGTAAGAAGTTTTTGGATACAGAAAAAGTAGGCAAAAAGAAAAAGACTAATCAGAAACATCCAAAGGAAAAGGGATTTCAGGTAAATCCAAACTGTATTGCGCTTTAAACTATACACTACTTAAACCCTTAAATCCATCGTACCCTTGTTGTTTAGTTTCAGATGTAGGTCCATGCTGTTTTCTTGTTTGACTGTGCAATATTAGTACCTATTTTCAAGGTGTAATGTCACTTAACTACTGTGCCAAATTTCACGCAGGTGAATTTTGGAGTGTGAACTGACATTACGTTTCAATGTGCAATATTCAATACTTCCATCAGGTGTCATTAAGTGTTCAATATGAATATTGCCACTTGGCAATCGTGTAAATTCAACTGCTGAGTGTCCTCCTATTGTATATACTGTTCCTATTTTGATATTTCCCTTGTTTATATGTTCCCATTTTTATATTTCTCATGTTTACAGTGTTCCTATCTATATTTTTATATTTCCTCTGTTTAAATTGGTTCCATTTGTTTCCTCTTGCTTATATATTTTTAAATATTTTTTGTATTTCATTTTATTTACCCATTGTGAGACTAATAAAGGAATATTTTATCTTATTTTATCTTACAAGAAAACATTTGAGATGAGAGTCAGCTGTTTTAAGTTATTAAACGTTCCTACTGCAGTGGTTGAAAAGCTTAGAATACTAGAAAGATGCTTATTAAAACTGGAAATCTTTTTTTTTTACTTGCCAAAATTATCCTAACTCAAGTACCACTCACTAACTTTTTTCCAAAACAGCCCAACTCCTAAATTAACATACTACATTTTAAGATATTTATCACATATATCCTGGGGCTTGACCCATACTGGTTTTGTGGGCCAGATGCCAATATTATGGAGGGAAAAAGTGATATTGATATATTGGCTGATATTCTTCATAAAGAATATAATATATAGAACATATACATAAACTCGAGCCAGATCAGTATATTGGTCAGCCAGTATTATCCACCTGATTGATTTCCTCATTGTATCCCTAGCATGCTTTTGCATTGACCACCAACCAAGTCCAACCTTGTGCAAAGATGGGCTGAACAGCCACTGCTGGCTTTTCCTCCAGACCATATTTGGTCACAGCACTGACAGTGTTTGTATATTAAACAATAGCCTGGTGAGGATGCATAGAGCCACTGTATTTAAAAGGCAAGCTGCTAAACAAAGAGGGTTAAAAGAAAGGAAATAAGATCATATCAGCATCATATTTATTACCCTACTGCTGAGGCAGCAGTTTTTAATTAGCTAATTTCTTTAACTCATAACTAGGAGCAGGTTTATAACATGTAACCTTCTCTGATGAGATGAGGAGCAGAGTGAGTCACTCTTCTACACAGCTGTCCTGTGTCCAACAGGCTACACAGGACAGGCACTTACCATTGATGCTTGATATCGAGGGCGTAGGATTTGTTTCAACATTGGTGAGGACACATATTAGGCAGGGGTCATCCCTCAGGAAATTTTGAGCATCAAACACTTAATTTCTTGCATTCTGGTGATTTTTATGCATCATTTTGTGAGTTGTCAGCATTGTTTCAAAGTGGAAATGTCTTTCTTTATGTAAAGAAATATAATACAGTAAGAGTTTAGAGATGTTCTAAACATTGAGGGGGATCTTCTACAGAAACTTGTAGGCTTAAGTTGCAAAGTTGTTGCGTATTTGAGAATATAAATATCTCTGTGTCTCTGATAAATTTCTTTTCTATTTTGGCAAAAAAGTTAAACTTAATGACTTTCATTAAAATCATTTAAAAATGTCACTACACATTATATGAGTCAGGACAGACATGGATGTTAACTGCAACTTAACTAGCTGGTACAAGCATATGACTGTGAGGCAGTAATTCTAGTTTCTGAAGTCGGTCAACTGAACAAATTATGCACATTTGAATTTTTTGTGGAATTTATTTTTAAAATTGCTCACCACTGTGCCATTCACCAGAGCTGTCTATTTTTCTTTACAGGGCATGGCACTTTGTGGAGTCAAGGTGCCACGTTTCTTGGGGCCCAATGTGTACCCTGAGGCCCCTGATGGAGGCTGGGGATGGGCGGTGGCTGTGGCCTTCTTCCTGGTGGAGGTTTTCACCTACGGCACCATCAAGAGCTTCGGCATCTTCCTCCAGGACCTAATGGGGGAGTTTGGGGAGACCAACAGTCGGGTCTCCTGGATTGTTTCCATCTGCGTGTTTGTCATGACCTTCAATGGTGAGGACAGCTGATGAGGTTAAGTGATGATGAAGTTATGGGTGTACCTTAGTTTAATCTAAACAACAGTTTGTTCTCCATGGGTCCTCAGGTCCTCTCTCCTCTGTGATGACGACCCGCTTTGGGTTCCAACTCGTTGTTATGACTGGAGGATTTCTTATTTCCATTGGTACCATTGCCACCAGCTTTACCAGCTCAATCAATCAAATGTACATCACCTATGGATTAGTTGCAGGTATTGAATTGCTTTCGTCTTCCTTTGTTTTCCTCTCTGAACATCAAATAATGTTATTATACTTAAAAAAAAAAATTTAACTGCTTGTCCCACCACTTTTTGCTCTGTGCTCCAGTGTTGACCAGACTCGGTACCCGGTGGAGCCTCGGTCAACTTTCTTGTTTCCTGTTTGCTGTACTTAGATATGCTATGTGCTAATCTCATCTTATTGTAAATAAAAACAGATGTTGAAGTTTGTTAAAACATGTTGCTGGGGGACCTGTAAAAGCAACATAGTCACAAGTTAGCTAATGTTAGCAAAATGCTTGCTAACTAGCTAACTAACGATTGATATAGATTTTTTGATTGATTAGCTAGCAGGTTAACTAGCTTTTGCTAACATTAGCTATCAGCTGTAACTCGCTAACTAGTTAAGATATGACTATATGTCGTTTTTGCATGCTTCCTAGCAACATATTTTTTTCTGCAAAATTTGGTTTTCTTTTCAACATAGCATATAGCATATCTAAGTACAGGAAGCATTATTTTTTTCCTCACCATGACGATGGCATGACTCCCACTCATTCTTTCTGCCTAAACCTAACCAACCCAAATGAATTAAACCAACAAAGGCAATAAGTTTGGGCCAGTCAGAGATATAGTAGGGTGTCATGGCTTTGCCATCATGGGAAAAACAATTGCCATACAGGAAACAAGTAAGAAGAAAGTTGACCGAGGTTCCAGAAGGAAGGAGGACTTAGGAAGGGTCAAGCAGAAATAAAAGTGTGCCTCTTTTCAACTGTGCAGGTCTGGGCTACTGTCTGACCTTCCTGCCAACTGTGACCATCCTTTCCCAGTACTTCACCCGTCGACGGTCTCTGGTCACAGCTGTTGCTTCCACTGGAGAGTCCCTGTCCATGTTTGCCCTGGCACCAGGTGAATGCAAGAGCTTCCACTGATGTTTCATGCATACAGTGGAACAGAGTGTTTTGGGTTAAGGGAAACTGTGTGATGGATGCCAACAGGATTGCCTGTTAAATAACTCAAATGAGCCGCTGTAACCCTTATGTATTCTTTCTTGTGAGAATGGTTTCAGTCCATCCAGACAGAAAGATTTAAAGACTCAAGATGTCTCAGCTGCTTGAGATAAGCTTGTTTTGGGCAACTGGTTCTTGCATGATCTTGTTATTTAGATTAGATCACGCAGAAGAGCCATTTGCTGTGACCTAGTTTTCTTGGGTATTTAACTATACAACAGAACTTGTGTAGGTTGTATGAATATTATATGTGTGTTTGTATGCTTGTATGTATATGATGTGTGTGTGTCAATGATCATTTGTCCATGAATTTGTTAAACCGTTATTTAATCTTGAGGAACATTTAGGGGTTAATTATTTGATTGATTGAGCGGACTCTGGGACGATTACCCATTGAGCATAACAGGATCCAAATAAATCAATGTGCAAAATGCAATAAAAAGTCATAATAAATAATGAAAAACGATTCAGAGACTGCCCTGAAGGATCAGTCTAGTAATATTCTGTAATTTTCTTAATAATTGCCAAGAAAAGACTAAAGTTTTCCCAGCATTCTTGTCCAAAAACTATGAAAAAGAGTAAGATATCTCTTTTAAAAAAGGTCTGTCTCTGTAGTGATCTTTTCCATTATGTTGTGAGACTAACAATCTGAGCATGTCAGTGGCAAAAACGAGCACTTGTAATGGACTTAGTGGAGGGACTACGTTGTAGCTTAGTTTGCTTCTACCGGCTGCAGTGCTCTCCCTGGACCAATTTTAAAAAATGTTGTCCCAATTAGTCACTTAGACACAAAAACATGGGAAAAAAAGAGTGCAGGATGAAAAATATCTAAATTACCCTTTAGTACCACATATGCCGTTAATTAGATGAACACTCACTAAATACCTCCCTTTTGCCTCTCAGCCTTTTCTAAATTGAGGGACCACATTGGCTGGCGACACACCATGGCAGTGATCGGAGCTTTGCAAAGCACCATCATCATCTGTGGTGCTCTCCTCCGGCCAATCATTATTAAACCCAGAGGGACCCATGAGGCAGAAACTGACACATCGTCCCCAAAGACACTGGAGGCCCTCAATACACGAGACGGCACCACTTCAGAGGACTCTGCGACAGACAGTACCTCACCTGCACAAAATACCTCCCACAATCTGGACAATGAGCTAACCAGAGGCTCTGTGAGCACTGGAGACTCTGGTGTCCAGTCTCTGAACAGCAGCCCAGAGGAGAAGACTTTACTGAACAAAGAAGTAAGGTCAAAGACGGAGCAGAAGTCTGTGGAAAACAGTGCCATGGAGATTAGAGAGGCTGAAACAGAGGAGAAAAAGAACAAAGATGCCGAGAAACAAGTGATGAAAGATGAAGAAATGAAATCAGGTGATGAAAAGCCAAAGAGTACAAAACTTTTAGATTTCTCCATCCTCAGAGAGTGCAGCTTCATTCTCTACTCTCTGTTCGGACTGTGCGCCACGCTCGGCTTCTTCGCCCCTCAACTCTACATCATTGAGCTGAGTGTGAGTCGAGGCGTGGAGCGGGACCGCGCCACATACATGCTCTCCACCATGGCAGTGGCTGAAATCTGTGGCCGATTCTCCATCGGGTGGGTCCTGACACGGAAGCAGCTGATGAAGAAGAAGCTGCTGGTGCTTCTGGCTTGTGTCATTACAATGACTGTGGATCTGGTGGGATTTACTTTGGTTACAGAGTTCTATGGGCTGGCCGTGTGCTGCGCTGTGTATGGGTTCTTCATGGGAACCCTAGCGTGCACCCACATCCCTATGCTGGCAGAGGATGATGTGGTGGGCATCGACAGGATGTCTTCAGCTGCTGGTGTCTATGTGTTCATACAAAGCTTTGCTGGGCTGGCTGGACCCCCACTTGGAGGTAAGACTTATCTTGTAGTGTAGAGTTAACCATGGTATCACTTTACTACAGCTTATATCTTCTTAAGGGGATAGTTCAGATTTTTTTAAAGAGTTGTATAAGGTACTTATCCATAGTCTGTGTATTACTTGCAGTACAGGGCGGTGAGCATGCCCCCAGTTGTGAGAAGCAGCAGGAGTACCAGTGTAGGAGCCTACGCATTGAACTGCTGTAGACAGGGTCAGTGGCAAAAGTATATTAGCCAAAAGATTCAGAGAAAGTGAAAGATATAGTCAGCATAGTTTCACTGCTTTACCTTATCATCAAACAGCTTTTTCTGATGGGAAACTGGTGTTATTCAAGTCAATTGTCACTTTCTCCAAAGCAACTACATAAGCATAAAGAAGTAATGTTACCTCACAGAATAAGGGAGCTGTTGGTTGCTAGTTAGTTTTTTGTGTTGTGTGTGTGTGTGTGTGTGTGTGTGTGTGTGTGTGACTTCAGTGTATCCAAACCAACAGTTTATAACACAGAAGTCACACAATAACTCAAAGAAACTGACCAATCGAGGCAGCGGTAGACCAGCAACTCCTGCAAGGTAAAATTACCATTGTTGTTGTTTCCCATTAGAAAAGGCTAACAGCATGATAAAGCGGTGAAAATCGTTTAAATATACCATACACTTCAACGGATATTGATTTTCTTAGGCAGATAAAATATGTTTTGTTGCTGACCCTGTCCACAGCAGTTCATTACTTAACTTCCTACACGGATACTCCTGCTGTTTATTCAATTTAGGGGGAAATTCATCACAATCTACTGTACGTAACAAGCTGACAATGGCTAAGTACCTCATAAAACCCCACTTCAAATAATAATAACTATCCCTTAATTTATGAATTAGAAAAATGTATGATTATAATTAACCTCAAAAGGAAGAAACAATTGCAGACAATGACTTAAAGCACAGTTACAGGAAAAGCATAAATGGCGTTTTAAGGTCTAGTTTGAATAAACAGCGATCAGACCCATTTATAAGATATACAGAAGTTTACATCTAATGTGTACCTGGTGTAAAATCTAATTCTGTACATAGAACAGCAGCTCACATAGAAATCATAATCAGTGATGTCTCTGTTAAAGGGCAACTCAAACATTTTAGTACTGCACCTCTATAAAGTTGAGGGAGTTGCATGAAACTAATTAACAAAAAGAGTGTTTAAAATCAGTGCAGCAGATGACGACATTCCCTGAGCTTTCTTCATAAGTATCGGTCAAGATCCAAAAACACTACACTTGCTATGATGCCACGCTAGCTTCTTTCATTAGACCCTTTCTGTCTAGTAAATGCCTTGTAAACTCAGTTTTTTATGCAGGATATATATATATAAGAATGTGTAGTCTCAAAACCCAAGCTGAGATAACCCTGATGACATCACTATCACATCATTATTTTATCAGCCCCCTGAGGAGCCACAGAAGACAATTTACAACTGAGTCGTACTCCTCATGACAAGTACAGTGAACTTGATGTGTAAAATTGTTGGAGTTCCCCTTTAAAGCTGAAGTGAGCAGTTAATTTTGGGCATCATCAAGCTACAGCTCCATAACAATGTTTAGGCATTTTGTAATTCAAGTGGTCTGAGAGAAAACTAGACTTCTGCTCCTCCTCTTGGCTCTGTTTTCAGGCTTTAGAAAATTTAGGGTGTTGGAAGACTTGGCCAATCACAGGTCGGTAAGATAATTGATTGTTGAGTATCATTCCGAAAATTTGACGATCTGGGAATGAAACTAAACAATTAACCATCTTTGAGTCACCAATCCAAAGCATTGGTAGCTTGACAACCTGGAAATGAGACTCAACAATCAACTATCTTCCTACTACATTAATGCTTCCTTTTCATCCTTGTCTATCGGTAGGCGTGCTGGTGGATGTGACTCAGAACTACGGATCAGCCTTCTACTCCTGTGCAGTCGGCATGGCAGTCAGTGCCCTGTTCCTGGGTTTGGTCAGGCCTGCTAAGAGAGGATTACTCTGCCGGAGGAAGAACTCAAAACGCCCTGAAGACATACATGAAAGGACAGGCGATGCAACAGAACAGAGTGCAGTGCATATGTCAGACCAAAGAACTGACAGTCCTCAGGACTGCGTTGAAGTAGAGGACGTCTTGGTCCAAGACCAGGTAGACGCCACCAGAGATGTTGAAGAGGTTATACGCTTTGCTTAAAATGATAACAATAAGAGAAGGGTAATAAAAAGGTCAAGCCATATCAAAGGCTCTCTGCAGCCGACTGCTGACAAGTGCTGAAGTGACATCTAATTAATACTGACGGAGTCGCTGTCTGTCTGTTTTCTCAATAACTGTTCATTTGATTGACTACACACTCGGGAGGTGTATTGCTGAGGACCAAGGAAGTGCAGTGTTGATTAAGAAGTAGTTTGCATGTGCAGCTGTTGAGAAAGCCTAGAAACATCGCCCTGCAGAGCCGGAGAGCCCCTGCAGTTGACGCAGCAGTTACAGACCCACAGTTTAGACGTACGCATGCAAGTTTAAGCATCAGTCATATAGAGAGAAGGTCAAGGTTAGCCCTCTCAAAACAGCACTGATGATGTCTTAACAAGGTGTCAGCTAAGTTGAGTTTTGATGTTTACATTTTTATAAGCCTACACAGTGGTTATCTAAATGTTATTAGGGTAACGTTAGCTTGCTACCTTCAATGATAACGCCCTGGGGACCAGCTATAACTGGGGGGTAGCTGGCTAGCGTCAGCATAATTTAGCATAGTCAGTAGTAATGATATAGTGGAAAAGATTTTATTCACTGTTGTGTCCTACTGAAAAACTTCTTGGTTACATTTCAATGATGGCTTTTCTTTCAGCATCTCCCGCAAATGCTGATAACGTCAACGAAAACTGTTTAATTGATTATTTCGACATTTTTAATACATAAAACGATTATTCTTTTTCTTTATTATTATTATTATTCTTTTTGCAGTGTCTTTGGCCTACAGTCAGTCAATTAAATGTTTATAATAGTGTTTAACAAAGAAGCAGAAATAACAACAATGGGAAAATTCAGCACTTTTCATGTGGATGTCCAGTCAGTGTTGGTAGTAAATGTAGTCAGTTGAAGTAATAAATCCCTCAGTTGGTTCTATATTGACTAAGAAAACTGAGTTTTCCTGCTCACAAAGCTGTGCCGGCAGTGCCTACGTGTACCAGGATGCATTGTGAGAGAGCTTCTGATGCTCACACCCATGTTGCCATGTATCCACCTAGCTTATAGCTATGAGTTATTAGTCAAAAGATAGTGTTAGGCATAGACATAATTACATAGATGATTGGCCACATTGGTTTTTGGATCATATCTCAACATTGCCATCATTTTGGTCTGGACTAGACTGGCCTGTAAACAAAGACAGGTAAAGGATGAGCTGTGGATAAAAAGCACTACAACATTTACATTCCTTGACTGATTTCAATTTGTCATTATACATTCAAGGGTTCCACAAAAGAGGCAGCTCCTCCATTTACATATATCCAATCACAGCAATGGGCTAGAGGGGTCAATGTAGCGTCTGCATATTATACACTGCCTGGCCAAAAAAAAAGTCGCCACCAAAAAAAAAAGGTCATACACTCTAATATTTCGTTGGACCGCCTTTAGCTTTGATTACAGCACACATTCGCTGTGGCATTGTTTCGATAAGCTTCTGCAATGTCACAAAATTTATTTCCATCCAGTGTTGCATTAATTTTTCACCAAGATCTTGCATTGATGATGGTACAGTCTAACCGCTGCGCACAGCCTTCTC
Source organism: Lutjanus campechanus (assembly GCA_027495735.1). Taxonomy (NCBI): domain Eukaryota; kingdom Metazoa; phylum Chordata; class Actinopteri; order Lutjaniformes; family Lutjanidae; genus Lutjanus; species Lutjanus campechanus. The sequence continues at coordinate 24,294 of JAJHUR010097310.1, forward strand.
CAGCACATCCCAAAGATTCTCAATGGGGTTAAGGTCTGGACTCTGTGGTGGCCAATCCATGTGTGAAAATGATGTCTCATGCTCCCTGAACCAGTCTTTCACAATTTGAGCCCGATGAATCCTGGCATTGTCATCTTGGAATATGCCCGTGCCATCAGGGGAAAAAA
>JAJHUR010097312.1:0-34143 GCA_027495735.1 Lutjanus campechanus
ACAACATCATAATGAAGGAAAAATGCACACACATTTTTGCAAGTGTTTCGCAAATCAAGGGTTCTCTTCCAAACACAACTGAAGAAAAGTGTTTCAGGGTTCCCCAAAATCTCTAACACAACAATAATAACAGACTATGATCTTGCAGGTAAACGTAATGCATGGCGAAATGTGAACAGTCAGATCTTTGAATCATGTGTGTGAATCATATAGTTTATGAACTTAGCCAAATCCAATGCTTAAGTTACCTTAGCTGTCTGTATACCAGGAGACATGACATAGTAGCTATAGCACTGTGCTTTGCCTTTCTGCGCCCAATCCCATGGTGAGTCTGGAACAAATTTCTTATTACGTCAAGGTCCCTTAAGATTTTAGTCTGTGCACTTGCAGCCCTCTGAAGTCTCTCAAGACCTACTCTGACACAACAGGCTGATAAAGCTGCCCCATTAAAAGATATAGGGAATGTAGTCTTCTGTTGCATGAATTAGAAAAATTGCAGTCTAGTTGCCAGCCCTCAGTATGCCACACTTCATTTAATAAATACTACATGACCATGCCATATTTACCAAGTTTTTGCATTTAGGTGATAATCGGTAATTGGTTTATTTACCAAATTAACTTAAAGCTGCTACAATGATCTTACATATTGTGTTGATTTTGGACTCAAAAATAACACCAAAAATAAACTTATCTAATCTTCTGTTTAACTGGTTAATTCATCATGGGAGAATGTAAACATAGAATCTTCTGGTCTGGATTCCGTAAATCATTTCATCTGATTTCACAGAGAATCTGACCCAGTGGCATGCATTAAGAATAACTACATAGAAATAGCCAAGCGTCTTATGTTCATGATTAGTTTCTTTATGTATGTCATATTGAGGTATTAGTAAATAAATTGAGATTGTTTCATAATCAAGAGAAAAGTAAATGCATTTACAAATGAACATTTTTCTTCCAAGCAACCTCAATGTTGTTAATCACATAACGATTCTGAAAAATATGGAAATATATAATATATGACTATTTGCTAGTTATCAGGTTTGAAGTTTAACAATCATACTGGTGTAGTGAAATGTGATACCAAATATTGTTGGGATTCACAGTCATTCTCACATATCATTTTAGGACAACTTTCTGTTAAATTGTGAAATATTTAACTGTACGGTTTGATGAGGACTATCCAAATGCACTAGACATATGTCACTGTGAGACTGTCCCATCTGGGGAACAGGTCCGAGCTTTAGGATCCAGCTTCACTGAGTTTGTAACTCTACCCCAGTGTTGCCATTTTTGTGTGTTCACAGGTCTGGTGTAGCACCACCTCAATTCACCCGTATAGACACATGCTAAGCAGACCAACGCTAATCAGAAACGGCAAAGCAGATGTGGACTTAAAAACAACATAAAACTGCGTCATACACTGGTGCATTTATAGTCAGTGCAGTCTTCAGTCTAGTCCAACCCTGGCGACAAGGCTCTAAAATAAAAACCAGCAGTGTATAACTAAAAAATAGTCAGGTTAAAGCGGCCAAATTAACTGTTTGTTCTTTCGCAACAATTGCGTTATCAAGCATAGGTTAGCTCCTGTGAGGGTTAGCTAACATTGGATTGCATTCGAGCCCAAACAGCTGACGTTATTGAGCTGTTATCTACTTGAAAACATCGTGCTTGAAATTTAAACATTTAAATAACGACTTACGATGCCGCCATTAACGTTACCTTCAACCAATTATGAAGGTATGAAACATCTTACACCAGCTAGCTACGAGGCTCTCGACAAGAAGGGAACCCCAGACCAGCGAGAGATCTCGCGAGAGTAATCATTAAAACCAAAACCATCATCTTTTTCTAATTCTAACAAATTGCTTTCAATCCCTTAACCTACTCAGATTTGTAACACACGACTATCACCAAATAAAACATAATAAAACACTGTGCACAATGCAGAAACAACACTACAAATCTCGCGATAGTTTCGCAGTCGAGGGTTCCCTTTACCTTTTCACACAAGCTAGGTACACGCTAGCTAGGTAACTAAATTGATTACATTTCTAAACGCAGATGATAACATAAAGCCTGAAATTATGACCGTCAAATCAACAGCTTTCCTAAGCCCATAACTTGGCCCCGAATTAATTCGCTTAGCTTGTGGCTAATATCATTCAGCTCAAATAAATTCTCATAAACGTCGGCAATCACGCCAAGCTATATCTCGTTAGCAGCCTAGGCCTTGCTGCCTGCACTACCGCTAGCTTGATCTTATTACTGTTTACACCCACGCGTGCCAACCACTGGTGGCCACTGATTGTTATTCAAGGTAAAGCTAGTTAAGCTAACCGTAACCGAGCTCCACTGTGTGGCCTACCGCGAATGTAACCACATTTTACAGCGCTGTTAACAGTAGCTAGCCATTTTAGCTAACTTAGCATTGTCGACAAAAGCCACTGACTTTACTCACCCTGAGCGTTGGTTGACATGGTGCAAGGCGCGTCCCGCGTAGACTACAAAACTGATGAATGCATTTAATCGTCAGTATTTTAACATTATGACGATATAAAACGTGAGAAACTGACAGGGTAACAGCTTCTATGCGGCAATGATTTCCATTCACGAACAGAGTACAAACATGGCAGTGCCGTGTTTGCAGCGATGATGCATTGTGGGTGCAGCTCCCCCCGGTCGGTTTGCTGCACAAAAGCGAGCTGAGCTGTCTGTCTGACAAGTCAGGTAAACACACTGGCGGACCACTATCAATCTTGTGTCTGCTCTCACAACTGCATGCTGTACATTACAAGTGTTTTCTGTGAAAAATAGCCTACTATTGATTATTTGCTTTCATGAACAAGTACCTCATCAATAGGCTTTCTCTTTGAATAAATATCCTTAAAAGAAATTCTAATAGCACTACAGATATATATATATCGTAATGAGGTTCTTTCTTAACACCTCTAGGTTGAATGTGCAATACAATATTTTTTACACATACAGTAAATCTCTTGCACGCAAATTTGGCATAGCAATTGTTGTGATTACAAGTATAGTTAGTGGTTTTACACAAAAGATATTTTTTAAAAATCATACCTTTAATAAGACAAGTTGAATATTCAATATTGCTTTGTTCACTGTGCTAATTGCTCACAAATTTTCATACCAACGTGTCCAGTCCTCCTCAATCTATTCCTCAGTGAGAATCATGTGTGTGGAAAAAGTGTTTAGCATTTTCTTTATGATTTATTAAGAGAACATTACAAAGAACAGAAGATAAACTGTTTTGTTACTCATCTACTAGGTTTTCGGGGCATATGCTGATAAAACATTTACTCTTAAATGATAGATGACAGTATTACAATACAGAAATACTATTACAACAGTGTTATGGCCAGGCCAGCCATTAAGCATTATAGACAGGGTGACAATTTTTTTTTTAAACTGGGCCACCTACTCCAGCACCACCACCATTCACCCAATAATTGGGGATGGAACTCATAAAAAAAATAATTCAAAAATTAAATTTTTAGCAAAATAAAGGTCAGCTGGATAGAAACAGCAAACTCATTTGTTTATTCCCCCTACATAGATCATATTCATTCAGCTTTGTTTCACTATTTTTTTCTCCCCTGGTCTTTCGCGCCCCCCTTGCAGTGGCTCTGTGCCCCCCCAGGGGGGCCCGCCCCCCAGTTTGGGAACCACTATTGTAAGGACAGATGGAGTCCTCTAACAACCATTTCCAAATCCAGAGTTATAGACCCAATAGGTCATGCTCTGTTTAGCATACATATATTCAATATGATTATAAACCACAAAAGGTCAAGTCAGTTATTTTAAAACACCACCAGGCCGGGCCCCACTGGTGGAGCATAGAGACACTGCAGGTGAGGCGTGGATGACCAGGAAAAATATGTGCGTAAAACTAAGCTGAATGATTATGTTCAATACTGCCTTCAATCACTAACAGCTTCTTCTCTTCATCCCTTATTTGTCTTGTTCCATCTATTGTTTGTCTGCTTTTTGCTTTGTTTTTTCTTTTTTGTTGTTCAGCTTGTGATTTCTCTTTTCTCCTATTGTCAAGCGTCTTTGAGTGTCTTGAAAAGCGCTATACAAGTTTAATGCATTATTATTATTATTATTATTATGACTTGTATAAGGGAAATAAACAATCAATAAAGGATTTGCTGAGATTGCTAAAACTGCTAAAATTCAATGTGGATCCTTTTTGATTAGTTGCTTTGAGCATGAACTTTTTTTCAGTTTCTGATTTGGGGCATGCCAGAAAAAGTTTGAGAACAACTAAATTATACTGTGACAGTTATATTCTTCCCTTTACTGTAAAACAAAACAAGGAGAGACAAAATCCCAAAAGTCCTGCAATGAATGAGTAATTCATAAAATAAAGAAAAGTAAAAACTTAAAGTAAAATAGGCATTAAATCATGTGTGAACAAATAAATTTACACTTCATCTATCAAATTCAGTCTTGAGGTCTGAATTAATCAAAGACCCATGTAAAGGTCTAGGACCTGCTTAGCTCAGCCCCCAGGCCTTGGACAGGGTCATCTGTACCCTTGCACCCACCCCGCTCCCATCTATGTCAGCAGTGACATATTCATCTTTCATGGACACATTATAACTCATATGACTAGTTTTACTTCATTCAGGTGTAGGTTTTTCCTACTATGGAGTTTCTGATCTGCTTAGCAGTCAGATTTTGTGTAGCATTTGTGTAGCTTTGACACATCTGTATGAACAGAACCGAATTCACTAAAGTCTTGTGGTTTTTGTTTTGGCAAGTTTAATTGCTTAACAGATTTTTGCATGCTTCAGTCTAAAAATTGGTCAAAATTTAAAACTATTCTTGGTTTCGAATAGCAAAGATGCCAGATGTGTAAATGCTTGTCCTGTCCAAATCTTGTCCAATTTGGCTGAAATTCAAAATGCTGCTTAATCTTTATTCAAGTCACTCCTTTGATTTTTCTTCCCTGTAAGGTCAAAGCCTTTTTTATCTTGGACCAAGTTTTTTCTTCTTTCGTGCTTAAGGCAGGGAGTCAAAGTTGTTGTCTGAGTCTACAGCGAGACTACAGCAGAATTCAAACCCCCAAATTCCTCCTGGGCTGACAAACGTCAACAAAGACCCCGAGAGACACCAAAGAGAGGTGAGCAGTGAACTGGAGCCTCATTGTATTGGCTCATTATGGGGTCCCGCAGTGAGGAAGAAGCTATTTTGTAGCACCACAAGGTCAATATCTGAAAGCCAGGGCGATGGAGGGGATCAGCCGTGAGATTTTTAATTTGAGAAAGCGTAAAGGGGCTTTCCTAGTGAAAGACAGTCTGTGAATTCTAATGGACTGTGGGGATTGTACAGGCAAGATGTTGAGTTGGCAAATGTTTTTCCTTTCTCTTTCAAAGTAATATGAAGTGCAATTTATCCACTGTATTGCAAGGTATAACATGCTTTCTAAACTTTCTAAAAGCCTGGTGTTTCAGCCTCCCAAACTCACATTTTTTCAAGTTGTAGGTGCATGTAGATCATGTATCCAGTTTTTCTCCTTGACGTTAATGCAGGTGCAAATCATATCAATATCTATTCCACTTCTTATTAAATATTCACTCTTAACAGCTGTTTCCAAAGCTGTATGAGATATTCCTCTGCTCCCTGGATTCACTTTCCCAGGAATTTTGATTTTACTTCCAAATAGATGTGAAAAGAGGAGCTGTCACACTCTATTATGGTGACCTCAATGATTCTGTGCCCTATCCAAATCCAGCGGTTTTCCATAACAATGCAAATTAAAGGGTGCAAAGCCGAAGGAGACAAGACTTGTTATTTTCCATCCAAAGGACAGAGGTTCTTTACAACAAACTTGTCTGTACGCCTTGTGTATTCTTTGACAGAATTTAAATCCAACTTGGAAGTTGTTTTGTGTGAGACAATAAGTTTTTGCTGTCAGTTCACAAGGATCAGCAACTGTCTTGAGAAAGTGATACTGGAACTGTGGAGTGGGAGTCTACCCACAGGCCTGTAATATATTATTTTGTAAATTTAATAAACGTAATCAGTTAGAGATAGCACTTTTAAAACATTGTGGCTGCGTTGCACCAACAGATTCATTTTGAAATCTGATTAAATCATGGCTTTAGTTTAAATTATGTTTAAACTTTAAAACTAGAAAGAAAGAAAATTAAGAAAGATTCAAACTAAACCTCTCTTGAGACCACAGTTTAGTTTTTACTAAACCTATATCGAATTTAATGCTGTTGCACCAAAACTTTAAACTCCAATTTGAAATGTGACCCAGTATTAACTTACACTTGAGGACGTTTAACTTGGCCAACTAAGTTTTTGCTAGCTTGCAAACAATGTAACATTTTGATAACTCTTTAGCTGGCTAGTAAACATGTTTCGTTAACTTTTTGGCTCATTAGAAAACAATGTAATGTTTTGTTAACTTTTTGGCTCTCCTGCTAACAACGTAATGTTTAATAACTTTTTTAGAAAACAAAATGTTTTGGTAACTTTTTACCTAGTTTCCTAACAATATAACTTTATTGTTAAGTAATACAAAGCAGCTTAAAGTTAACATTCAAATATACTATTTTTCTAATTGATTTTAATTTGGGTAAGCAGGCATCTCCATATTCATTCAACTGTAGTTAATTTTGGTTTACATCAATAAACTTGGATTTACTAAACAGATATATTTTAATTGTGCAACAAAGGCATACTTAATTTTACATCTGGATTTAATCATTTTTAACCACGTTTCGCTGAACTCTATGTGTTGTATTAAGCTGCAGACTCACTCTGCCTGAGACCTTCTGAGACTGATTTGGTACCTGAGTTGGAGCAGTTTTCGTAATGAGGGGGGGTCAGAGGAATGTGGCCATACCAAAGAACTATTACCTTAATATACTCCAACAGGAAGACTTGCTCTTGGCAGATTTATGGACGTCTGTTTCAATCCCACATGGGAGACTGGGGTTTGAATCTCATATCTTTACTGGACAGTGGTCAGGGATTTGAGCATTCATTCTGAGCATCTTTTATGCAGAAAATCCAGTTATTCTATATCAATATCCAAGGACAGTCCTATACCTTTCTGTACTGCGTATGTACATTGTATACCATTATCTATTTGATTTACATTACTAATGCACAATGTATTACTGGACAATATCATTGTCTAGTACCTTTTTAATATATATTGCAGTTAAAGGGGTGTTATCTATCTATCCATCTATCGATCTATAGATCTATTTATCCATACATCTATCTATCTATACATCTATTTACAGGGGAGACTGGGGCATCTTGTCACACTTTTTGCTCTCACTTCAATTCTCTCTCAGTCTATCATATCACTCATTTTCCACATTAAATTAAACAATAATTCCATGTACGCTAAAATGCAATCTTTAGATTTTTACTTCTAAAGTTAATATAGAGCTGTAAATGGTTAAGTACAGAATGTAAGTTCATGACAAGTTGCCCCATCACCAGGAAAGTTGTCACACTATGCAGGCTAAGTTGTCAAATTTTATTTTTCAAAAGATAAGAATATGTATAAAATAGGCTTTCTACACGCATTTTTGCAGGTAAAAGTCTGATTTATCTTGACAAATGTGTCTTTTTCAGCTTTACTGGCCTCACTGTCCTAAGCATTATGTCCGGTGGTGTGCCACCATTGTTGGTCTTAACAATATATAAATTTCAAATTAAAGGTCTATTATGCACCCTGTTGTGTAGTTTGACCATTTTGTGGCTGCGTCATGACTAACAATTTAATTACTGCTACTAAAACTGTTTGAAGCAGTGTATCAACACATACATTGTTGTTTACATGTTGCAACCACTAACTTTAGCAGCTAGCAAATTCGGCTTATGCAACACTGAGACAACTTGGCCCAAAGTATCATGTGTGCTATTGCTATACCATAAGCTAGCTTTAGAACAGGACTTTGGTTTAGGTATCAAAATATACCTTTTCTTTCCTCCATTCTGTGCAAAAATAAGATAGATACATGCTTATCAAAGTTTTTTTTTTTTTTTGCATAAATAGTGCATTTCATTTTTTTTTTAAACTTTTATGGTTGAAAAAAATGGAGCCTCTTAGAGGGGGGGCCACCGTGGCCCCTGTGCTCCCCCTTCCTAAAACCGCCCCTACGATAACAAAGTATTGCATGTATTTGAACAATGGCTGCTGCATGTGTCATTTGCAACTGAATGTTATGTCTCAGATTTAAAACAAATGGCACCAGTCAGGGCCAAAGGAAAATCTGTCTGGTTATAACCATGTATTATAAATATATATTTGGTACGTAATATGGTACATATTCTGAAAATCACATGAAAAAGGCAGATCATGATCAATTTAGTTAATTGCATTTAGACCATGTGATGTGCAATTAATTATATAAAGTATATACATGTCTGAGGTAATAATATTTCCGTGTAATGAATAATACCATGCTTCTGCAATTTTCCCGGAGTGAATAGGCTGCAGTCAGTGACCCACATCTCAGTGCAATGAACTGCTTAACTCAGACTGTTGTTTTATTCAGTGCACTGTCAACAGACGGCTGAGAAGGAGGAGGGGCGGGCCTTTACACTTATCGCTCACTGTGATTGGACGCTGGATTCGGCTCCTCTTCGTCATTGACTGCTCTTGCTGTCACTCTGGATCTGTTATCACCCGCTTCCCGCGCCATTCGGCGTGCACGCGCAGGACAAGCAGGCACGTAACCGCTTGGAGACTGTCTGGAGTCTGTCTGAAATTGATAAAATTGGAGATGGAGTTTTTACATCTCTTTGCACGTTTACGAGGAAGCCGCCCGGTGGAAATGGGATTTTTTTGCTCTCCTCCTCTAACGCCTTCGCCCACGAGTCGCCACGCTGAGGCAAAATATTTTTTTAGATAAACGCTGTGAAAGTTTTTTCTTCTGCAGTCTATCAGCAGACAGCTCTTTATGCACAGGCAGGTAAGGCAGGCGCCAGAGTGCAAGTTGCCTAACATATAGTGGATACTGCAGCATGACATATGAATCAAAAAATATGCTTATTTGTGCGGGTTTTGTTGAATAAAAGGATTTAATAGCTTAGAATTTAAATTATCCTGCTCTGTCGTATCAAACTGTAAGTAGCCCGATTATTTTTTGCTGTTAAAATAGGTCGTATGATGTGTATTTTTATTATTTCATGTGAATTCACACATATTGTTGAGGAGGCTTGACCTCATTCATGCTACTTCAGGAGGATGCGCAGGTGACGCACCTTTGCTGACGTGTGGTTGTTGATTAACCCCACGCACGCTTAAGCTACCTGTTACTCAGCAGACACCTGAGGGAGAAAACCTGTCTTCTTCTTTTTTTAACCCTATCAGCTGAACTACCTCAACAGTTTACAATGACAAAGCAGCACACAATACAGGCTAATGTCACTAATCTAAACTAATCTACGTGGCCCAGGGGTGAGGTGATATGAATCCTGTATGAAATGTTTTTTTTCTTTCCTCCTTGTTTATGCTCTGCAGGGGATCAGCCGGCAGAGTTCAAGAGGAGTGCACCATCCAGAAGGCAGCAGCAGCTCAGAAAGGTTGGTTTCTGTACACACTGAAGGTTGAGACAGGGGCAGGGAGTTCACTTTTTAATGGTTTCAGTGATGTAGGTTGATACTGCACGTATTTAATAAGGTTAATTTTAGATTAATGTGTTTAATGTATTTAATCGTTTTAGAGCTGCAACGATTAGTCGATTAATCGATTAGTTGTCAACTATTAAATTAATCGCCAACAATTTTGACAATCAATTAATCATTTTGAGTCAGTGTTTTCAAGAAAAAATGTTTTTAGCTCTTTAAATGTGAATATTTCCGGGTTACTTAGTCTTCTATGTCAGTAAAGTGAATGAATATCTTTGGGTTGTGGACAAAACAAAGACTTTTGAGGACGTCAGATTGGACTTTGGGAACAGTGATCAGCATTTTTCACCATTTTCTGACGTTTCATGGATCAAACAACTACTTTATTTTATTAATCGAGAGAATGATCGACCGATTAATCGATAATGAAAAGAATTGTTACTTGCTGCCCTTGTTCATTTGTCAGTATTTCATCTTCCAAAAAACATTTTTTAAAACACTATTAGCCACATGCTCTCAAACTGTTAGTTATTTACCATAAAGTTCCCACAAGTAGCTTTAAGTAAAATAAAACATTTTTTCAGACTTTACTCTATAAATCTATAGCTATAACACAAATATTTACATTTAATTTTAAATATGGCTGCGTAATTACCTTGAATGGAAAATTCTTGGTGTTGTGTGCATTGTTTTTGTTTTTTTGTTGTTGTTTTTTTTACATATTTTCAGTGGCATATTTGATATGTTTTGAAATGTTGCAATCTTCACTGGAATTCAGTTTGAACAGTGCTTTACACACTTTTGAAGATGTTAATTGTTGTACTATTTCCTACCCACATTGATGAGTTTTTGCATCATTGTGCAGAAATGAAAAGAGGGTAAATCCAAATGGATTTGATCAAGGCTGGGCAATATATCTACTATATCTATGTACTGATATGAGACGAGATAGCGTCTTTTATTTTGGATTTCGTTATATCGTGGTATGGCATAAGTGTTGTCTTTATTCCTTGTTTTAAAAGCTGCATTACAGTAAAGCGATGTAATTTTTCTGAACTTACCAGACTGCTCTAGCTGGTCTGTTCTAATTTCCTTTACTCACTTAGTCATTATGTCCACATTACTGCTTACAGATTATTATTTATCAAAAATCTCATTGTGAAAGCACCAATAGTCATCCCGATATTGAGGCATTTGGTCAATATTAATGTGATATTTAATTTTTTTTCTCTATCACCCAGCCCTTGATTTCACTAAAAATAATGTGCAAGTAAAGTAAGTTGTGTTGTGACAGTGTATGTGTACCTGATGTGCTGCTGCAACCTCAGACTCGTCTAGACGCTTTTGCTCTGTCACTGCAGTTGTCTGCAGACAGTTCAGTCATATGACTTGTCCTCCCTCCTCCCAGCGTCTGCTCTTTTTTGGGCAAGATGGCTGCTATAGCATTGTTGTTACCCGTGACGTATATAACTTGATGTGAGCAGAAAAAAACATGGGAAGGATGGTGAAGCATTGTACTTCAGTGTCACAGAGCACAGCTGCTCAAGCACATATATTGCAGAAAGAAGGGACAGTGACTTTTAACTCTTTAATGGGTTCTCTAAATCTAGATTTGTTGTGTTTAGTCGATTGGATGATTATTTAATCACTAGTTGCCAGTCTTTGGTCAATGCAACTCAGCAACTAGACAGTTCCATTGTTATTATGTAATTCTAGACTTGATGGAAGTTTGATCCTTACTTGTTTCTCTACTACCGTGTGTCTGTCTGTTGTTGGGACGCTTGGTAGCCATTTTGTCTGATTCAACTCTGCCAGTTGGTGCCAAAGGCTTCCAGGGTATCCCACAATTTGTTGTGTGCAGCCATGATGTCTCTGCATATCAATAAATGTCATTGGTGGCTTTTGATTTAGAAATAATTGCATTTTTGTAATTAGTATAGGATCCTTATAGCTTCTCTGGAAAATCTGGCTATCATTGAATACATTTATCGTATGTTACAGCTGCACATACTTACAGTAGGTATCTCTAAGATAACTACAATATCTAACAGGCAGCTTTAAAGAAATAATAATGTTTCCAGTAATTATTCAGCATTTCTTGACATGTGATGAAGCACATTGTGAAGGCAACAGTGTGAACATGAGTATCATTTTATGCAATGTGAAGGAATGTATGAATGGTTTTGGTAATGAAATTATCTCTCAAGTGTATAAAATATCAGAAAATTATGAAAAAGGTCAAAGTATTTAATTTTTCAATCCACTTGCATAGAAAAGTGAAGATAGAAGAATATGAAGGTTCTATCAGAGATCAAGAAAAGACTATTTCAGATATTTGAATGGACATAATGAGGTTTCGTTTCAGCTTGATGCTAACAGTTTCTTTTTTGTGCGTGAGGGTGAATTTTACTTTTAAAAAGTTGACGATTCAACAGAAATTATTGACGTTAACAATAACTCGGTAATGAGAGACATGCTGCACCTTCAACAAGTCACGTAATCACACTGGCAGTGAAGGCCTGACTTTTGGGCTACAACTAATCATTTTCATTATCGATCAATCTGCCGATCAATTTCCTGATCAATCAAAATGTGAGAAAATGGTGAAAAATGTTGTTCACTGTTTCCCAAGATGACATCCTCAAATGCCAACGATATTCAATTTACTGTCACAGAGGAGTAATGAAACCAGATACTGTTCACATTTAAGAAGCTGGAATTTTGACTTTTTGAGGGAAAATAATTACTCAACTCAATTAATCGATAATTAAAATAGTTGGCGATTAATTTAATAGTTGATAACTAATCGACTTAATCGTTGCAGCTCTAAAATGAGCACATTCTGTGGATTTTGGACTAATTACTGACTGATTACTGTATTTTAAGGAGTCTAGTAGATTGCATTGCTCATCAGTTAGAAGGGAAAGGTTATAAGTAATAAGTGGTGATAAAATGCGACAGGTTACATTTTATTTTGCTGTTTGTTGCTTTGTACTCAGTTAAGTGGCATAATGATAGAGAAACATATCTTTAAAAGCATTTCAATTTAATGTAAAAGTGGTACAATGATAGTTATAGAAGATAATCCTCTTATTTTCACAGAAGGTTTAGTTTCATAAACCACAACCTGTCATTTAGTGGACTTGGTGAAGCACCAAATTTCATTTAAAGTAGATTTTGTATTAATTTTGTACAGCTTTAAAAACTTGAACTGTGTTTTTTAAAAGTCAGAGCAGCTGCAAAATTCTTTTCACCGTCCACTTTTCAGCGAGGGAACGTAAAGGCAATATTAACTTTGGCTCCTAAAAGTGCTCCTAGCCTCAATCTGACATTACAAGTTACTTTCGCTCAGTGAGTCTGTGATGTTTATCTGTTTGCCATATCAGTGACCAGCCTGGACAGATCTCTTCATTATCACCTACTTAGTGCATACTCGTCTGCTCCCAGACAGCTCCTTTTAGTCCCGTCTTGTCATATTGCTTAATGGTTTTTGAGTTCTTGTTGATTATGTTTTCACTGGAGCGTACAGACACACTTAAAAATGTGCAGTATATTTTTGCAGGCCTGTCCCAAACCTGGTCCAGTGTCTGACAAAAAATGATTGGAATTGCAATTAGAAAGGTAAGAAAGGATGGGAAGCAGGATTTTATGATCAGAAGTGTTTCTTGGAATAACTTGTTGCAGTTTCTAAATGTAGGTCAAACCGGCATTTTCTGGCAAAATATACAGTGTGTTATTAGATTACGGCTTTTTGACAGAATGGTTTCCAATATTGTTATTCTTTTGAAGCTGTTAAATGTTGATTATGTATCACAAAATCACAGCTGTCAGTTATGCATACAGTATAGCAGTTTATAAGATGTTATGTTATTTGTCGCAGTGACCACAATACTGAGTAGATGAGGATATGTGAGCCTCCTGCATGCAGATTACCTGAAAACAGTTCCTGTTCCTAATTTATACATTTTGAATGAGATATAATCTATTTTAAAGCAAATATTTTTCACAAACAACTACAACTCATGCATTTTTTAGAGCAATTATTACAAAAAATTACTCTTTGCTTTCAAATTGTTAAGCGATAGTACTTAATTATTTATTGCAATTTTTTTTATTACAAATGTAGCTTTTTGTGTTAGAAGTTAAATATCCAGTGTTATAAACAACATGAGAATAGCGTTATTTAATCCTTGTCCTTTAGTTTTCTTTCTGTTTATTTTCTCTGCTTATGACAACGTAATGCATATCTTCACTGTTGCCAAGCTGCACAGTAGTTTGATGGTATTTTCTTTCGTTTCTTCACAGGAGATCCCTGGTTTCTTGCAGCTTGTCATGCCTTCATGTCTTTGACACTGGAGCACGTCTGCCCTAAATGGTAAGATCTGTGTTGACCTGTTCATTAAAGCACATTTGGGCACGTTAAAAGTTGAGAAAAGCAATTCTAGGAATGCTTTAAGGTGCTTCAGTGAGCGAATGTGATTGCCTGAGGGAAATCTCAGTCCTCTGCAAAGACCAGTGTTTACAGAGGTTGAGCTCTGGCATGCAAAGCCAATTCTACATGATGATATGATGCTGAGAAATGGCTAATCAAATTCAGTGCTGTCATTCATTCGTCAGCAGCAATCATTTTTTATTAACACAGATTTGTGATCTCTTCATAAGATAATCATGGATATGGATCTCGTAACTTTCACTTGAGGCTTAGCCGGAAAATGCTGATGCAAGACGGGCTCTGAATCTTCATCCTGTTTTCCTATTGGCTCGCTGTCTCCACCCACAGTGCAGTCACGAGGTCTAACATCATGATGATGTCTGGAGAAAACAGGCTTTCATCCAGGCTCTAATGCTGCCTGAGCTGTAATGAAAAGATTTCTTGGGTTATTTCTGTGCACATACAGAGTAAAATTTGAGCATGTTTCAAAGCATTGTTCTGTACAAGAGCAGCACCTGCCATTGTCTGTCGTAAACGGTGGGTTGTTTATCTCACCAGCCTCTGCTGCGTAATGACGCAGTTTCCTTTGACATTGGTGTGGCATATTTTAAATCAAGGCCTTCACTGTATTTTAAGGAGTCTCCTGGCAGCCTGCCAAAACATGGATCCATTTGCCTGTTCCCTCCTAAGAGCACAACTGCACAGCTGTGACCCTTCGTCGGTCCTAGCCATCGATAACTCAAAGCCAGCAGCGTCCATTTTAGGTTTTAGGCAGAGGCGAAAGAGATGAACTCTAATGTAGTGTGCAGAAAATGAAATCTGAACTCGCAGCGTAAATCCTGTTAGAAAACAGTACGACTTTTGTGGAGTAAACAAACTTTCCAGTGGAACAGATTTGAAAAATAATACTGAACCAACGGCTGCATGTGAAAAATACTTTCATTGAATTGCGGTTTATGATTTATATGTTTTGCTTTTTGCAGCGCAATTCATTTTTATTTGGACGAGCAAATTGATTTTATCGTGAAATTTCACTATTTTATTTTCCTGATTTTTAGACTGTCTTACCAGTGGTTTTGATGGAATATTTAATATAGTTTACTAAAAATGCACATCGATAAAGACTTAAATAAAATGTTGAAGCGATAATTAAATTCCATGCGTATAAAAATATATTACGGTGACATATTATAGTTTTATTTAATCATAGATTACAAAGTGAAATTACTTTCACTGATGTTGTGTGTGACGAACAGTTTGTGCTGTATATTTAGTATTTTTCAATGCAAAAATGATCCCAGCGTCAAATTCATCAGAAACAAAAGGTAATGAGTTCATCATGCAGTGTACTTGAATAAAAAAAATATTTTCAAAAGCAACAAAAAAAGAATTTTTTGATACGTTTGTTTGATTTGATTTTTCAGTTTGAAAATTTCATCACATGAATATTAGAGGGATTATTAAGTCACAACATAATTACTTTGTGTTTTTCAGAATTTATAAAAAATGATAATATAGACACATTAAATAAAAAGCGAGTCGGGCATTACAGTGATTATTTAACACAAAAATAATTTTCCGGTATTTCACCTGAGTAATTAACGACATTAATTTGTTGTGTGTCTGTTTATTTTCTATTTTGTGCGATCATCATTATATTCATATATTTTGAAATTATTTTTATTTTACAAATATTGTTGAAATATGCACAATGCCATTTTTGTCACATAAAGCTTATTATAAATCTATACGTATAACGTGTAACTATATATATACATACGTATATTCTAATTTCAAATTAATACAACAAAATATTGTACTCTTTATGTATATTACGCTTCCTAATAATTAAAGCAATTAAAGCGATATATAATGCGATATAATTATGGTGCATTAATTGAAAATTCTTATACTTAAAAACATCCCTTTTATCGTTTATAATAAAGTTGCACAGGATGTAAATGCACTTTAAATTGTAAAATCCGCCCATTGCAACATTTAATTAAATGTACTGTATATTGTGATGTAGAACTGCTAAGTTGACTCACTGAATGGTTTAGGTGACCTTTACCCTCTTGAATGCTTGTTTTCGTCCACTGTTAAGAGCTCGTGTGAAAGCCAGACTGTGTTCTGATGCCACGTAACACAACAGTGGCTGTCAGTAACATATTAAGCTGGGCCTCTGCTCTGTTGCCATGAAAATAGAGAGAGAAAAGGGACTTTGGGTTTATGCATGTGTTGTGGTTTCATGAGGGAATGAGACAGGTTGGAATTTCCAAGTGATTTTTATTTATTTTATTTTATTTTATTGCACGATCAAACCTGTTGACCATTTGTGGATGGTACAAAAAGTGAAGTCTTCTTCACCATATAGCAAGCTCCAATAATGACACGGGCAGTATGGATATTTCTAATAATGCGCAGTCAAAATTAAGTATTTCAGCTGTTTTCATACTTAGAATTAAAATTTTGATTGTATTAAACAGTCGTTCATATTGATACTTGAGTTCACCAAAAACGCTTTTGATAATTTGTTTTTTTTTTGTTGCTTTGATCTAATAGTTCTGCCAATCAGTTACAGTTGAGTATGTTTCCTTTATTCATGATGCCCTAATATTAGAATAACATCATGAGTGACTTGTTTATCGCGTGGGATTTTGGGAACTATCTTGTTGTCAGCTCAAACACGATTTCTGAGGTATGAAATTGATCTTGGGTCAACAGTAAGATCTTTGCCTGGAGATAGCAGATCTTTTGTTTATCGTTAACACAACCACAACACACATCAGGCACTGACTGAGAAGAGCTTTTGCATTTCAGGTGCAGCCACAACATCAGTATCAATGTCACTTGAATATTAGATCCTCATTACCTTCCTGAAATTGCACAATACTGTAAATGTTAGTTGTTAAAACTTATTTTTGCTTCTTTGTGAAAGGTAAGTAAATAATTTTATTTCTTTGGCTGCCGTGCTGTGTGAATGCTTGCCTGCATTTGTTTTCCACTGTTTGTGACCAAGCTGGTCCTAAGATGTGCACATGCAGCATGTCCGTTCCCACTCAGCTGCGTAACATTGACAGCTTCAGCAATACTTCCTGTTTTAATTTGACTGCAAATCCACCAGTGACTTTTAAATGGAGTGTGCTCATCTATAACACCCTCATAAACGGTACAAAGAAGGCTGTAGGCCTGGGTGACCACTGTTTGACTGCAGTGCAGGGCTGCATGCCTGCTTAAACTGAACAGCAGCCTGAACAAGCACTCACTTTCTGGAAGGGAAACTTTTGGCCTGAGATGAACTTCTGCTATTTTACTTAACTCTTAACTTTCACTGAGTTCTTAACACGTACTGCTGGATGCAGTCTTGCAAATGAAGAGAAGTCCAGGCTTTAGTTAACATTTTTCACCAAAACAGAAAAACGGTTACATTTAAGCACTTCACATATTGCAAATTGTGATTAATGAAGATTGTGTTGTTCATTAAGATAGCAGTCAGTGTCTATAGTAAAAATCTTCTAATATGTGCGTTTTTGTTCTTTATCATCATTTAACCTTTATTTAGCCAGGGTTGACCATTGAGACTCAGGTTTCATATTGCATGGTTCCCTGATTACATATCATGTATACAATAAACTTAAAATCATAAAAGAATAAAAAATCACCCATCAATAGTTATAGCATACATCGATGTTTTAAGTCCTAAAAAATACAAAAACACCAACCACAGAAAATTAATTGTTGCCCCTCAATAATCAATATCAGTAATTCCAATTAAAAGACATTATGGTATTCAAAGCTTTTAAAGACATCAACATCAAATTCATTTAACAAATATTTGAATTTTCCTAATGAGACCAGTGCATTAACTTTAACTTTATGGTCTCTTGAAACTTATTCCAGGCTTATAGGTGCACAATAATTACAAGCAGTTTTTCCCAGTTCAGTTTTGACTTGAGGGACCTCAAGAGCTAACCAATGCAGAGATCTTGTTTTGTCAACGAGATTTAAATGTTTTTTCTTTTACGTTTTTACACAAAAAGCTTGACAAAAAACCCTGGTACTGGGGCTGAGAATGGGTCAGTTATCTAACCCAGGTCTACCCTGCTCTCAGTCGTGGTTTATATGCAGGCCAGACCTTGTTCAGCTTTGGTATGAAGGGTTGAAAGTAAAGTACATAGTGTCCTTGTAACCCTATAGTCACTACAGAGCTTGACCCGATTTGTGACTAGATGTCGTCTTAGACTTTGGATGTTGTTACGTCATGATATGTCATAGCCTAACTGTTGTCTTTTTCTGGTTTTTAAGGCTGCATTGCAGTAAAGTGGTGTAATTTTCTGAACTTACCAGACTGTATTTGCCTTGTCCCACTTATAGGGCTTGGTGATACAGCTTATAAATAACATCATGATATGTTTATGTTATTCGGCGATATGTTATATATCTCGATGTACACATTCTAACTAAAATAACAGAGTGTTAGTACTGGGCGATATGGATAAAAATAAACATTAGGAATGCACAGTATGGATTTTTTTCAGCCGATTTGATAACTGATAATTACCTGCTTCTCATGGCTGATAGCGAAAAGGTAACTGATAATTTAACATTTTTTTGTATTACAAAAAGATGCTCATATAACCTGTAATTTATGCACATCTGAAGATGCAAAGATGCAAAGACATCTGCAAAGATGGACTTTAATATTCCATAGCATAACTGATATCACTACTAAAATAAAAAAAGAGCTGTTCTAACTCTTCCAATGTTCTGTTTTTCTAGTAAAGTACATCAAAAAACCTAACAAATATGCTCTATAAAATAGCTTTTATAGAGCATTTTGTTGAAGAACTCAAATTAAAATCTGTCAAATCAGATATCAACGATATTTATAAGCTAATATACGCCAATACAAATAAATAGACCAGTATAGTTGTGATAGGCCAATATTTATCATGCATTCATGTCAAATAACAATAGTTTTGACTGAATACCTCAGTCAACAGAATACAACAGAATTGAAACAGGTTGTAGAGAACTATTGATGATTTGACAAAATATCAATACCATGAGATTTTTAACAAATAATCATCAGTAACATGGATTTAATGGTTACGTGGGTATAGGCATATAATGGGACACCTAGAACAGTAGAGTAAGTTTAAAAAATGACATTACTATAATGCAGCCTTTAGAGCCAGGAAAAGATAACACTTCTGCCATATCACAATATAACATCTAAGACCATGTCTAGTCTCATATCAGGATATTGATATAATATCAGTATATTGTCCATCCCTATTTCTGGTATTGAAGCAAGGCAAAATAAGCAGGTATGTGTTTACTTTGTGCGCATTTTTAATCTAAGATCATTGATGCACTCATATTATATATTAATACTGAACCTTCTTGTACAAGCACAATGACAATAAAGGTGTTTGTATACGTGTTCGAATCAAATTTGTTTATTGAAAATATGGCACAGTTGAAAAATAAAGTAAATGTTCTTGCCAAAGTGAGTGCAAACATGTGGTCAGTGCTTTAACAAAATGTTAACACAAAAAGTTTTTGGATAGATAACCATCAGTAATGTGGATAGAATGAGTAAGAGGGTAAAGGCAATAATGGAAAAGCTAGAACAGTCTGGTAAGTTCAGGAAATTACATCACTTTACTGAAATGCACAGAAAAGACAACACTTCTGCTATATTGCCATAAAATGATATCCAAAATCGATATCTAGTCTTATATCACCATATTGGTATAATATTAAAATATTGCCATCCTTGTTTAATCTCAGGTGTAAAAATAATATTGCAGTGACTGCTTTTAACCCTGTGTAGCAGTAAGAGGTGCAATCTACAGTTGTGGACGCTCACAACCCTGTGTTTCTCTCAGTCGTCCTCATTTCTCTCTCCTTATGTAATGAATATGTAAAAAAAAAAACAACTCACTAACATGCCACAGCATTAAAATTTCCCCAGTTCAGGAGCTTTACTGGAAGTTTCCTTCAAAGTTGGACATGTGAGACTTGAGGGTGTGCTTGCATTTTTCCCTAATTGGGGCTTATTTGAACACACCTGGAAATACCTGCTTGCGCGTTGCCATTTGACCTTTTGTGAATTAAGACGGCAAGGAAGAGTTGGAGCTCGTCAACCCCGCGGTACATCATAGCACGGGGAGGCTGCACCATGACTAATTAGTAAATCTCACTCCTCTCTAAGGTGAAAAAAAATGATTTCCTTTGCAGGGAGGATGGGGGTTGATGAGTAAATACCCACCTGCACCAAGTTGCAGTAACCTAATAAGTCTCCCTGGACTTTGAAAGTGAATATTTCATATTCCACTGATCTCTAACAGCTTTTCTGCATGTCTCATATTTGACTCTCCATAAGCCATCTAAGATGAGGAAAGGGGAAACACAGACTGCAGGGTCTCTTTCCTGTCACACAATGGCGTGGAAAGGTCAGGCCTAATGAAGTCGGGGGTGTGACCCCTCGTATTCAGTGACTTTGCATGGGCCCCTGTCCCACCGCTGCAACCATGCCAGTTAATCCCTTTTTGATCCTAATTGATAGGCATTAACATGATCCTTATCCAGGAGCTGTGTTTTGTCTTCCACAGCCCTTCTCTCTGGGTGTCAGTGACACAAAGTGTGAAAGCGTTAAACCAAATGTGAAATTGATATTTTTCATGTTTGTGTGCTTAAAATCTGCCTGTGTTTCTAAACACTCACACAAAAGTGCTCAATGTGCTGCGTTTGCCCTTTGAGGCTCTTAGCAGGACTTAGCACATGACCTCTAGAATCCGACTGTGATGTGAATGGTACCAGCCCATTTCCAGTTTGTTTTCCTTTGAGTCCTTTCATCTTCATCTTTGGGTGATTACTGCCTTTAACTGTTGACTAATTACCCTCTTTAAAAACTTTAAGGCAGGGTGGGGCACATGTCACTTTTCTGAAAGTGCAGACACTGCATCACTCTCAACGTGCAGGTGTTATACCAGTTCCCAAGAGCTTTATCTTAGTAACTTCTTTCAAAAATATTGATTGCGTTGACAATTTCTATTAATTATCAGTGTTTACTGGTTTCCATTACTTCTTATAGTTGACCAGTTATTAGTTAAGTTTCATTCTAACAGTTAGAAATGGTCATCTACTTGACTTAACTATATTAGACTGCTTTTCATGTTGCAACATCAATAGTGAAGTGTTCCATTATTCTCTTGTGTGTGTTGGCTTTGTTTTAAATTTACGCTGTAGCCAGCGATTTCTGTAATCTGCTACTTGGCTCTGTGTCAAATGAAACTGTCATCATGAAATGCCTGAAACTGAATTCAGTCTGAGCGGTGAGTGATTGACTGAATAATGCAAAAGATAAATAAATGATAATTTTGGATATTTAGAAAAACTTCCTAAAACAAACTTTTCACGAACTCCTTAGAATTTTACAAACCAGGTACATGTGAAGATACAACAGTATGAATGAGATTTAGAGAATATTCATTCAGATATTTGGATCAACACAATGATGCTTTTGTTTGAGATTAAACCTATGATCAGTTTGTTTGATCACTTTTGAATAGTTTTGAATATGCATGTGTTTTTTTTATGCATTAGGACAACTTTTACTTTGAAAAACTAAACAATTCAACTGAATTTATTTAAGTGAACAAGAACTTGATAATGAGTGACAGGTCCAACCTGCCGTACGTATACTGCACTTTCAGCAGCTATTATAATCAGTTTTATTATCAGTTTATCTGTCGATCGTTTTCTCGATTAATTGATGCAGAAAATGGTTAAACATGTTGATCAGAGTGTCCCAAAGCTTGAGATGATGTCCTCAAATGTCTCTTTGTATCAACAACCCAAAGTTATTCAGTTTACTTTCATTAAAAAACAAAAAAAAAGGAAAAAAGTCACATTTGAGATACTGAAATTATCAAAATAGTTGCCAATTGATTTAATAGTTGACAACTAGAGCTGGACAATATATTGATATTATATTAATATTGTGATATGAGAATAGATATCATTAGGATATTGTTATATTGTGATATGGCAGAAGTGTTGTTTTTTCCCTGGTTTTAAAGGCTGCATTACAGTAAAGTGATGTAATTTTCTGAACTTACCAGACTGTTTTATTGTTTGTTATTAACAACTTGGTCATTATATCCACATTACTGATGATTTTTTTTTTTTTAAATCACTGTTAATATTTTGTGGAAGCACTAATAGTCTCCCATATTATTGTTGTAATGTTGATAAATATCGATTGTGAGGTATTTGGTCAAAAATATTGTAATATTTGATTTTGTCCGTATCACCCAGCCTTATTGACGATTAATCCATTCATTGGCCAATTGTTGCAGCTCTACCTGACAACCTGCAAGTGCCTTTTACAATATCTTGTTCATTGTGTGGATGCATTTAAGCCTTTGCAAGAAAGGTTTGGCTTTTTTTAAAAACACATTTGACTCCTCTCTTTGATATTCTTACCTTTTTCTCAGGGTCACAGAATTGGGGGGAAAGGGGGGCTACACATGGAGTAAAGGGCCCATAGAGAATGAATATGTACAGGGTTGTACAGGTGCTTTTTCATTATTTTTGGTTTGGTTTTCTCTTCTCTTTTTATGCCATTGAATTAAAGCTGCAACAATTTGTCAATTGAAAATTAGTTGCCAGGTAAATTTGATAAATGATTAATCGTTTCAGTCATTTTTCAAGCAAAAATGTCAAACATTTGCTGGTTCCAGCTTCTTAAATGTGAGAATGTGCTGCTTTTCTTTGTCATTTATGACAGTAAATGAAGAGTCTTTGGGTTTTTGCACTCTTGATTGAACAAAAGAAGGAATTTGAAGAGAGCACTTTTTGATGAGCTTTTATTTTTTATTTTATTTTATTTTTTTTAACAAATTTTTGACTAAATGATTGATCAGTTATCGTGAAAATGATCTGCAGACTAACTATTTGTAGCCATAAACTGAATGCTATGGGGCATTGCCCTTAAAATGAATAATTACTGTAGCAAACAAACTGACTAGGTAGCTGCTGTAAATGGACATGATTCACATATTAGATACACCCTTGAACTGACGTTAAGCCACAGTAACTTTTGGTTTTTGCTCTCTTTAAGATGTCCAAACATCAGTCACATTTATTTTTATTTCTAAATACATGTTTATCAAAAGCATAGGTTTTTAAGCCCTTATAAGGACAGCCATATGTGGTTTTTTTCCCCTCAGTACTCTCAAACCTGCACAATTAAGAAGCATGTCTTGCCATTGTGCTCAGCAGTGTGCAACAGCCCACTTTAGCTGGAAAATGCCAGGTGTCGTGTTGGTTCTTGTTGGTTTCACACAGCGACTCGAGTCCCTCCCTGGAACGCGGTTCTCAGGTCTCCATAGGATTGAGTGTTATTTCCAGCTTGTTTGTTGCAGTGAATAATG
Source organism: Lutjanus campechanus (assembly GCA_027495735.1). Taxonomy (NCBI): domain Eukaryota; kingdom Metazoa; phylum Chordata; class Actinopteri; order Lutjaniformes; family Lutjanidae; genus Lutjanus; species Lutjanus campechanus. The sequence continues at coordinate 23,512 of JAJHUR010097312.1, forward strand.
AGTACTCTGTAAGGCCTGATGACATAATTTGGAGATTGCTATGGAAAAATAACTAATTATGGAGCTCAGAAACTACAGATTGGGACTACGCTTGTGTACTCCACTTGACTGGCACCACCTGCCCTCTATATGTCACACTCACTTCACTTGTCCCACAGTTGTGAAAGCGAGCTGGTGTCTGCCAGTTACGTGCAACCCCCAACAGACACGTGCACAATGAATCAGTAGTGGGCTGGACTCGATAATGCTGCTGTTAGATTTTATTTACCCATAAACAAAGAATTAGAGGCAGATGACATACAGGATTGAGAGTTTGCTAGAAGAGAACTCCCTTCAGTGTTGCTGTCTTCACTGAGAGAGCCAGAAAGTTGAGGAAGTCAGAGCAATGAAGAGAAAGTTCTGGAAATACTATATTTCACTGGGCAGTTTTTTGTCAGATGTTGTGGCTTGACCTGCTGATGGAAAAGTTTAGTTTTTTCCTGTGTTTTGACCAAAATATTTTCCTAAAATGTTCAGGGAATAGACATTTAGCAGGGCAGGAACATGGTGTATATGATCATGTGCAGCACTGTATGAGGAGTTGGCTTCAGTTCTGCCTGTGAATCTCGTTCCTCTGCATTATTTTTTTCTTCCACCCTACCTGCTTGTAAAAGTGGCAAAGTAGTTCATGAATATAAAACAGTTTTCTGTTTGTAAGACTTCTGTGTGAGATCGTCTGAGCTTATAGAGGAGAAAGTTTTAACTCTCATGCCAGCGTTGCACTGGTACAGCAAGTTCAAATAAATTAAGTGAATTTCTAAAATTGTTGTGTGAATAATAATCAGCTGATACCTACAGTGTGCATCTCCTTCCTTCACATTTTAAACAATATTTTTTACTTTTGCACAATTTACCAGTGAATTTATGTCTTGCGGCATTCTCTCCTCAACAAAACTCCAAAAACAGTTTGGCCTTAACTTGCCTTGCATTTTGTATTCTCTTCTGGTCTACTGGCCTTTTTTCTGACTGTCTTTTATCAATAATTGCAAGGCCAAAAAGTACTTCTTCAGCAAACAAAGAACAAAGAAAAGCAACATCAACCACACCAGTTTGTGTGTGTTTTTCTTCAGAGGTTTGACTTTCACTGCTGAAGGGAACCAAAGCAGGTGCAAGTGTACAGCAACATGTTTCCACCTTTGACACAAAGCAGGCTGTAGACTTGTTGAAACCTAAACATTTTGAGTGTTAACATTTACACTCAAAAGCTATACCTTTCAGCATTAAGCATATTTGTTTGGCCACCTGAATTTACAGGGGTTTAATCAACATAATCCTAATACTTAGTTGGTTCCAACCTTAGTAAATAAGTTGAATCGACCCCAGTAAATGAAGTTGGCCTAACCCAAGCACGTTAAGTTGGAATTGCTAAATGCTGAAAGAAAGACATTTAATCATGTTTAAATACTTTACATGATTATTCACGTTCATTCAAATACTTATTTCTTTGAGTGAGGAGAACCAATTAGGCTGGAAACTGACTGTCCAGGCTGTGTTTATGCAGCTCAGATCCTTGTTTTGGCATGTAACTGCTCTATAAAGACTTTCTGTATTAAGTCTTTATGGAGCAGGTTCATGCCTCGTCTCTGAAGTTTGGAAATCGTACTTTTATTTGGGATTGGGGGGGAGGGGAAGCATCTTATTTTCCTCATGAGCTCATCACAAGAGCAGAAGACAGATCACAGCACCTCGCCCACTGCAGTTTATTCTCTCCATATTGTTATTCTATTAACGGCATCTCCTAGAAATGACACAGATGAAAAAAATCAGATGTAAAATACTTGCAGGGTGTTGCTGCATCACAGCAGGGATGAGAAGAGCTTGTTGTCATGTTTGAAGTAGGTCTTTCAAGACATTGAAGTCTACAGTAATTTCCACTCTTCTCAGAATATAGCTGTCAAAATTCATACCTGTAGACTGCCATTTACATTCATTTTGAAGAATTTATCTGTGCAATTTGACCATCTTAGATGTGTATCCTCTGCAGTTCTTTTGCTTATTTTTTTTGTTATTTTCTTGGATTTCACTTTTATTGTAACTTATGTAAATATGAATAAAGAACAGACAAGTGAAGGTTTTCGTCCTGAATGTGATGTATAATGAATTAAGCAAGAAAAGCAGGTCAAGAAAACGTGTAAAATTAGGACCTGCAGAGAGTGAAAAGTTATTAGTTAAACGATTCACAGAATTGCTGTTTTATGTAATGCCTTGCATAAAAAACTTGTGCTATGTCAGACCTGGGATACTCTATATTTAAGAAATTTAAGAAGCCATTAACATTACATGAAATTCCAGTACTTAAAATCAGCTTTACATAATTTCTCTGAATTTTAAAGCTAATAAGACAATCTTTTTTTTTTTTATCAAAAATTGTCTTTTGGAGTTTTACCTTGGACATTCTGCATGCCCTGGCTCTACCAATAATATGCATATATGACATGATTTATTAAAACGTCAATTTGTTCTGGCAATACTATTAATTTGGATTTTATAAATCCCCCATATCTACATCCAAAGTTAGGATGACATGTCTATCTGAAACCTTGAGTACGTGCATTCATTTAAAGCTGAATTCTGAGCTGTAGCTGGTTGTATTTACTGTAATCCTGCAGTGTGCAGGTACAGGCAGAGTTTGAAGAAATGACAGTGGATTGGTTCATAGTTGAGACTTCTCTGTTATGACAGGTGGACAGAGTGATGCAAGATTTGAGAATCCTTTAATATCCAATTTAGGTTTAAAGCATAGTATCCCATTTGCTTGATTTGTAGCTGTTACAACTACATAATTTGTGCAAAAATATATGTTTTGTGCGGTAGATCTGCCATGAATATTCAATTAATTGATTAACTGTCAATTGTTAAACTAATCGCCAACTATTTAGATAACTGATATCAAAATTGTCTGATTTCAGCTTCTCAAATGTGAATATTTTCTGGTTTCTTTAGTCCTCTTTCAGAGTAAACTGAATATCTATGGGTTGTGGACAAAACAAGATGTTTGCAGACGACATCTTGGACATTTTTCATAATTTTCTGACATTTTGTGGACCAAACAACTGATCGATTAATTGAGAAAATGTTCAACAGATTAATTGATAATGAAAATAATTATTATTTGCAGCTATAGTTCACAGTGCCTCTTTCATTGTTGCTTAACTTGTGCCAGTCAGGAGCTGAATTTAGATTTTAAGCTTTGTTATGAAATCAGTTTTCATAACAAAGCAGGTGGTCCCATATGGGCAGGCTACTCAATCCAACTTTACTTCTCAATGCTGCGCATTCACCTTTCTCCTGACAAAACCATTCAAGATCAAGGGCAGCATCACCTTTGCCACTAATGAGGCTGTTTATTTACTAAATTTCCTTGTGGACTGTGAGAGAAAAACAAGCCATGCATAGCAGAGCATATAATCAGCAGCATTAGCAAAACAGAGCTCCAAAAGCCCCAAGTTATACATTTTGTGACAGTGTAACACCTTGTAGCTCACCTGAAGTACCTGCGTGTGAAACATGTAAACATAGAACAGAGACCGTTGGAGTGAACAGACCACATTATTATTATCTGAACAAAACTGTGCTGGATTTTGGGGCCGATATCAATATTAGAGAGTAAAAACAGATTTTCTGATTCTACACAATATAATATGGAGAATATAGAATATATACATAAACGCACATTTTTGCAGTGATCCCACAAATGGTTAACACTTGTGACAGAGCAGTAAACTTTTACCAGTATTTTTTAATTATAAATAACTAAATAAAAAAACAAATAGAGCAAAATTATATGCATATATTAAACCTGAAAATGCTGCCTATAAAGCCAACAAATAAAAAGAACCATTATTTTCTGTTAACAAAAAATATAATATGGGCCCGTATTCGACAACTTGTATGCTGATACTGATAGAGCCGTGATAAGCCAATATCGGGTCGATAATATTGGTCGACTGATATATCGGGCTCTAAATTGGATATGAACTTCAAATGAATGAAATAAAGACTTCTTGACTGGTCTTTTGTTGTGATAAACACTTTTAAGGCTTTTATTTAAGATTTGCCAAACAACCATTTTGCTGTTTGGCAAATATTTTCTGCTTTATATTCATCTCATGTCAGATTGTCAAAAACCCCGATGATTGTGTCAAAATGCCACAACTTTGACAGCAAAGACGTCAAAGTGACTGATGACTTTGATTTGATTGTACTTCCTGCTGGCTTATATGGCTTACGCTATAAAGAATATCTCTAAATTTAGGCTATATTTCACAATATATGATGTGTGTATATAATATATACACATGAACCTATAGAATATGATGAATTGCTGTAGATTAAACTACTAAATGGTACATAAAGCAGTTAAAATTAGCACAACCTTAAACATCTACAGCAGTAAAATGCAACATATACATTAATGCAACAGTAATATTAATCTAAAAGCATTATATATCACTTTTACCTAAGTAAGCTTTAGAATAGGGCTTAGTATATGGACAAAATCAATGAAAAAAAAATCAAATATAATATTTTTGACCAATACCTTGATATCGATAATGCGACAAAATATTTCACAAAATATTGACTCACATCAGGATATCGATATAATATCGGTAAATGGGCTGCCTGTAGTGTCACTGCACGTACAGTAGATACACAAAACAGCCATTAACACTTCATTAAAACAATCCCAACTCTGAAGTAGCTTCATCACGATTGCAAACAATGTTATAAATGGCAGTAATATTATGAAGAATGCCATTTAGCAGCATTTTTCAGCTGTAATAGAGGTCTAGTCATCAGCACTTGGATTTCTGTGAGTTTTCAAGGCAACATGAGCTGCAATTAGGCCAAATAATCTGTGCCCAAACAGCAGCTGCATCGGTTGAAAAAAAAAAAAGAAAAATAATTTGATATGTGAAAGGAACGGTCAAAAGTCATGATGCCATGTGCAAAACACTGACACACAGCTTGGACTGAACACAAGGTGAAACTAACCAATGGGGATATGATAGCCACAAAGCATGCAGACTATGATTATGAATTAGCAAATACTGCTAATTGGCAATCAACAATGCTGATTTACTGAATGCAAAGTTAAAAATCCTTTTGGCTACAATACACTTTTGCTTTTTTAGTTGCGTTTATGCATAATGTACGATGTCATAAATTATATCCCCCTTTTATCGACTGTTTTGTATTAAAAACTCAAAACTATCACATATTTTAGTGTTTTTCTTCTCATTTCCATCACAAATCTGTCCACGTGGTCCATGCTGGTACAACATAGATTAGTTTAAACTGATGAAGAAGAGCCTCTGGGCATTGATAGCTTGCAATAATAATGATGTATGTGTGGCACAGGTCTGTATTTGGTGCACAGCAGAATTCCATTTTCTGCTTAAATCCATCAATGATTTGCAGACCTGCTCATCAGAGCCCATGTACACTGCTTTATTTGCTGATTTAGATTGGCTTCCAATCTCTGCGTAAATGTGCAAGGCTTTACTGTATGTTTGCTTATCTGTCCAGCCATCCCATCTATTCAAACAGCGTTCCTTTCATTTGAGGCTGGCTGGGCTTTTTTTTTTTTTTTTTTTCTTTCTGGGACCTTTTCTGTTATTTTGGGACCAGATGGCGAGGGGCACGGAAGCGCCTCTTTTGTCCGGGCGCCCCTGTGAAAAGAGGCTGTCCTCCCTAATGTAATCAGCAGCACCGGAAGGGTCCATTTTGGGCTGTGAAAGAAGACAATCGGGTCTGGACACGTCTAGATTACAGAAAACGCAGAGTTCATCTCCCGACCCTGCCCCCTTTGACCGAGGCCCTGGCATGGAGGATCCTCATCTTTGATCAGTGGAGGGTGGAGGTGCTGATCCGACCTCATGAGGGCCAAAGGCCACCCCCACCCCTGCCCTGTTTACCATGCACTTGGCTGCTGCTGACACCTCCTTCCGGAAGGAGCCAGGGGGTGGTGGGTTGGTTTGGGCATGGGGGGGATACCATGACCTGTCTAGACACCGCAGCTTGTTGCCCTGGTGTTGCCAAGGGGACATCATGAACTTTGACCTCAATCGTAGTTGGTTAGGAGCCACCCTGGTCATCCAAGGAAGACATTTTTTTCCGTTTTTTTTAAATTTTCGGAGTTGGGGGTGGGGAAATGAGGCGGGAGTATGGATGTGACCCACATAATACACAATCTGCTTTGAGCGACCACAAGCATGAATTTGTTGGCAAAATCAGGACAGGATAATGTTGCTGACATTTGTCTTTCAACCCTGAAACAATAATCTTACTTTCCTGAGAGTCTTAGGTCTGTTTGCTTTAGTTCATCCAATCCTACGATGACACTCTTGGAAGGAGGACTGATTTTGTTTTTTAATTTGTGACACACTCTAACACCAAGTAAGTCGTGCTCTTTTTGGTTCATGATTGTTTTTGGACATGTTATTTCTCATGCACAGTAAGTAATCTGTAAATTTGATCTGTCTTGTCTTGTTAAGTATGATTGGACAGGCAGTTTGTTGGTGAAACAAAGAATTTTTTTTCTTACACTGACTCAGTATTTTGCAACATTACTGAGTAATACTTGCCTTTCTGAGCTGTTTTTATGTTGTGGCTTGTTGAGCCAAAGACATTACCCTACTTTGGGTTGACTTGCAGTAATTTTGCATTTTATTTTATTCTCTTTATGACATTGTGATATTTTTTTTATTTCAGTAGATAAAAGTAAAGTGCAGAGCATGTGCAGCTCCTCTCAGCTTGCACTTTTCCTATAATTTGTACATACATGATTTAATGAAAAAGTCTTGAAAATATAACAGTAAGGCCGACATACATTATATATATTTTGACATATATCTTAAGCATTTTGAATTTAAGCATGCAAATTTTGCCAATCAGATGATTTGAATCCTTCTTTGGATGTGATTTTTTTCTCTGATCGTTTCAAATAGTTTACCATGATTAGTATGATTATGCTCAATGAGATGTTATTACTGTATTCTTTTTTATCACACGTCATGTTTCGTCCTGTACCTGGAGTCCCTGTTTTTGGCCTGAACCACAACACAGCCCAATGTGCGAATTGGCTTTGATGTTGAGGCTGTTCCTCAGGAGTAGGAGTGGGTGTAGTGATTCCACCATCATGGCCGCCGCCGCTACCAACCCCGCCCTCCCGCCTGCCACTCAGGAGCAGTTAAAATGGCAGCATGCAGCAAAATGAGTGAGAGGGAGAAGGAGAGAGACGCCCACTACTGTGAGCTAAGGCACGGTCGACTGAACCGTAGCTCGCCTCGTACGCCAACTCAAACTGAGATTATTATTTTTGGTGTATTCGGCCGTCTGAGTTGTACAATGTCGAGTCTAAAGAAGTCTAGACAGGTAGACGGTGGTGAAACCATTGAAGGGTTAACCGCTTTTGTCACCGCTTTATCCAAAAATCAGTACTCCACAATAGTGCTGTATTTCTAGCCACAATCTGTCTGGTCGCAGAACAAAATGTCGCTGTTTATTCTTCTATTATGGTGGAATTTCAGAAAATTCATCCAAATGTAATCAGCGAAACCATGGCGGCACTATTTTCACACCACAAATGCAGCTAAATAGAGAACATGGATGCTAAATATCAGGTTTTTGGATCCATTGTGACCTTTGTTATAATGGAACATTTTTTTCTTTGACGGGCTGCCATTTTAATCTCCAAATTATTGCTTGCAGCCTGGCACAATGTGAATGGCCACTCGCTCATTATCACCGAATTTTCTGCTTTGTAGCATCTAAAAAGTGAAAAAAAAAAACAAGCTATTTAATTCCATATACTGTATATGTATCTTAGTTTAATGGTGAAATAGTTCTTAGTTGTCAGCATGGGCCACAGCATCATTTGTATTCTGAAGCGGTGCAGTACAGTATTTCAGTGACTGTATTCATTTTTAATGTAGAAAGAACAAAGTGCTGTGATCAGTGATCATTGAAACCCTTTGCTCTTAGTCAAACAGCTCTATGCATGCGCTTATTATGTCATCCAACTAATACCAATTAAAGGCTATACGCTACACCAACCCAACGCTGTTTCAATGAGCTTGAGACCCATTTGGGATGGATCACAGGGCGTAGATGTGCGTATCCAGTCCAAATAAACCTCTTGAAACTAAGTATTACATCCAATCATTTTAAACCTTTGCAGGTCTGGCTTCCCCACTTCATTCACAACAACTCTATTGCAAGGCATTCCACATCCAAACTGCAGTGTGGAGAATTTTAAGGTAAATGTCCAACTCTTCTATTTTTAGGTCTTCCTACTCACTCTGAATGACACTTTATTATTGGCTCTTGGTGTGAATATGTTTTTTCCCTCCTTCCCTCCGCAGTGTAGAAAGCTGGTGCTGGACTAGGAGGAAGATGTCATGCTAAGGATGGGTTTTGGTGATGATGTTGCTGCTGTTGATGCAGCATCGAGCTCTCACTTTGTGCCTCTGTCAGCTATGATGCGTAACCACAAAGTGAGTGACAGGCCAGTCCCCGGGGAGAGCAGGGGGCCTGAGGTGAGTCAGATGTATCCTTGACCCTGTCTGCCTGTGTCAGCAAGCAACACAAACTCAGTAACAAAGGCCAGAAATGCCAGGACTGTACATTGTACATCTTAATTTAGTATGTAGAAGAAGAAATATAAGTAACACCTTGGACTGTTTCTCTTCAGGGGTTCTGGCTTTCATCAAATAAACTCCTACAACTTATGAATTATGAAATTATAATGCAGCATATCACATTCAACTGATACCTTTGGACCTCTGTGTGCATTTGTCTCTCGGTTCTGTGATATTGTTACGAACCTGTCTCAAACATGAACCTGGCTCTGATTTCGGTAGATTTTCAACATTGTTTACTTCAGTGCATTACAGATACAGTACTGAACACAGGTAAAACTGATAAAAGGTGTCAGAGAATGATATTATTTTTGTGTCAGTCTGTGGAGTCAAAACTTGTTTTTTAGGAAGGTTTTGTTTGGTTGCATACCAATTTTAGATCATATTTTAAGTTGGAACGCATTCAGGGAGTTTCAGCGAGCAGGAAAGTAGACGTCTGTAAAATTTTCAGAGTTTATTACTTAGAAACTCAAAAATGGAATTTGAGAAAACTTGATTAGGTTATATATACTTTATACTGTACATGATACATGGCCAAACAGCAAATCCACTGCAACTGTAAGTGTAGTAGTAGTAGTAGTAGTATATTTCCTAATTCTAGTTAGCAATTTCACATAAAGATAAATAAGGAACAGTTGGTAACAATAAGTCATTCAATTGCCCAAAAAGGTGTAGACTGATGCTTTAATTTATTATACCTACTTTTGTTATTTAAAGGTGATCTAACTTTAAGGATAAAGTGAAGTGTTTTGAAAAATGTCGTCCACCCCTGGCCATTACTTGTTAAAACACATGGTTAATTACTGCCTGATAAAACTTTGTTACAGTCCAAATAATTCCAAAATTTGTTGAGAAATTGTGGATTGCAGTAAATCATGCATTACTGATGCTGCTTTTGATTTGTCGCATTGCTGATAATATATGGGAAAGAACATGAAGTTTAAACGTGATGCATTTTACACAAGCTACAGTCGTATTACTGGTATCATCATTATGTTTAGTGCTGAAACAATTAGTTAATTAATCGATCAGTCTGTCACCAGAACGATAACCTACAACAATTCCGATAATTGGTAAGTTTAAGTCATTTGCTTAGAAAAAATTGTGGAACTTTTACAGGTTCCAGCTTCTAAACTGAGAAGAATTGCTGTTTTTCTCTGTTTTATTTGATCATAAGTGAAATAACTTTTGATTTTTGACTCACTATTGGACGAAACAAGTGATTTGAACATTTGAAGGAAAATTGTGATAGGCTTTTTTTTAGTATGTTATTTTTTAGGCTGAACAATTAATCGACTAATGAAAAATATAAACAACAAAAAATTAACAATGAACAGCAAAACAACCAGTAATGAAAATAATGGCTATTTGCAGCCCTTAACGTGTAAAAATATACAAAATCTGGCGACGTTTCGTGAGTTAAAATTTTTATTTTGTTCAGAGAAGAATATCATTTGATAAAAATGTAACACTTATATTATGTTGAAAGTTATATTTTAGAGTTTCAGATGTGTTTGTTGTGATCTGTTGTCTCACAATCCAGTGACAATTTTACACGGTCAATGTTGTGTCCAATGTAGTCTGCAAAAAAATCATGTTTGGACTGAAACAATGAACCTGCATCGCCATTATCAAACAAATACTAACTCTATAATGTTAACAGATATTTCCTAAAGTGTTCTCTCATCACTGTTTCCATATTTTGTACAAAAACAAGGGAAATCTTTGTGTCACACATCCATGATTCAGCTCTGGTCAAACCGCATTAAAAACAACTTTGTGAAATTAAATGCAATTCATTCCCTAAAGCAGGAAAACATCCTCTCAGAAAAACAGATATGGTGGCTACATGGGAAAAAGTTCACAGAGATTTTTTTTTTCTGAATTTCATCAAGTGAACAAAAAGAATCTTTATTGAAAAGTCTTGCATCTGTTTTTTTTTTTTTTTTTT
>JAJHUR010097312.1:47311-66783 GCA_027495735.1 Lutjanus campechanus
GGGGGGGGGACGACAAACAATGAAAACATACCTTTATACAACATCTTTTATAGACGTGATATTGCAGAAATATCTCTCTCTATTTTTTTTTAAACAATTTATGCTGGTATACTCTACACACTGGCCCTTTATTCGATGAAATTATTGCATTGTAGGCTTGACAAAACCTCCCACAGAACGAAAAATCACTATAATATTCCTATAGAGACTCGTGGTGCCATTAAATATTCCTGTAGGGACCTTATTGTTCCTCTTATTTTTTAATTTCCTGGACCCATAGTGGTAGTAATAGAGCTTTGTGGTATGTTTTTTATCAGTAAATATTCCTGTAGGTAGAGTTTTGCAGTGATATCTCTATTAAAAAAAAATCTATGATAGGATTACTATAGGTTCTTTTTCGTCAGGAGGCTGCTGTGACTTCTTCTGGAAATCAATCGCTGTCTGATTTTTCGTCTTTCGACGTGACGGTGGCGTGATTGTACAGTCCCTGTGCCATCAGGTGCAAGGCCAGGCTGTTCTTAGCGCCGGTGGCCTTCTTGATTTTGGCCCTCTTGTTCTGAAACCAGATCTTGATCTGGGACTCGTTGAGGCCCAGCTCCTGCGCCAGGTTCTGCCGCCTCTGCTCGGTCAGATACCGATTTGTCTGAAACTCCGATTTTAGTCTTTGCAGCTGCTCTGCTGTGAAGGCCGTCCGTGGTCGCTTGTCCTCTTTGCTGGTCGTTTTCTTCTTTGGTTTGCGAGATCTTGGCCCTGTAGTGTGGGTGATATGGGGGATGAGGGGTCAGAGAGACACAGATTGGTTTGTCAGTAACAAGACATGGTCATGAATATGACGATTATCAGAAAAACAACTTTATAAATAGAAATAATAATAATTTGTAGGGTTTTCTCATTCAGATCTCATCCCACGTACAACTAGTACAGTATGGTACTACTTTAAATTTAGGATAGAGCCCACAAATGTATCTAAAACATGTGCGTAAAGTCTATTTTAAAGGAAAATATAGTTTTTGAACTTATTTTAATCTCCAAAATGGAGAAATTAGTAAACAAATGGCTGCTCAGACATCTTTTGTCATTATGTACTGTCCTTTGAAGCTTTTGTATTTAAAAATGTTGATATCTATTTTAGAGGAAAATATATATTTTTAAACTTATTCTAGTCTCCAAAATGGAGAAATTAGCAAACAAATAGCTGCTCAGACTTCCGTAGTCTTTATGTGCTGTGTCCTTTGAATCTTTTCATATTTAAAATGTGAGTAAAGTCCCATTTTTTTGAGGAAAATAAAGAATTTTAAACTTAATTTAACATCCAAAATGGAGGAAATAATAAACAAATACCTGCTCAGACTTCTGTTGTCGTTAGGTTACTGTGTCCTTTGAAGCTTTTTGTATTTAAATGCGCGTAAAGTCTAGTCAAGAATAAAATGTGGATTTTAAACTTATTTTAACTTCCAAAATGGAGGGATGAACAAACAAACAGCTGCTCAGACTTCTGTTGTCATTATGTAGTGTCCTGAGAAGATGTTTGTATTTAAATATGTGCGTAAAGTCTATTTTAAATGAAAATTTGGATTTGGAAACACATTTTAATTTCCAAAATGGAGGAATTAGTAAACAAATAGCTGCTCACATATGTGTTGTCGTTACCTGCTGTGTCCTTTCATGCTCTTTGTATTTAAAATGTTCGTGGTTTATTTTAGAACTGTATTTCAGGAGAAAATCCAGATTTTCAAACTTATTTTAATCTCAAAAATCCAAACATAAGTGAAGAAATGGATCTTTAGACATTTGTTGTCATTCGTATACTTTGTCTTCACAAGCTACGTGTATTCTTTTTTTTAATCACCAAAATAACTTTTGTTCGTTCCCTAAAGAATTTTTGGCGAAGTTGTAAAAAAGTGAAGGATTGATTGTAAAATGTTGACACGTCCAGTGAAGAAAACACCCAAGAAGCAAAACCTCCCCTCCCTCCCTGTTTCTATCCTCTTCCTCGCTTACACACACATATACGTAGCCTACACATGCGCGCGCGCACACACACACACACATACACACACACAGACACTGTCTGTAGTAATAAGGAATTATTAACCAATAGGACAACACTGGAAAAAAAAAAACATCAGTGACACTTCTCAGCTGAAATACAGGATTCATCTCAGTGCAGCTACTTTGCATTTTTTTGTTTTTGTGCAGGGCCACTTGAAAAGCTCCTCAATGGACAAACGTGAACAGAATCTGAGCAGCAGCACACACTGGATACACATTAATTTTCAATCTGGATGGATGGAGGCCTGTTTGGTGGAGGGAGCTTTGGTTCCCTCCAGAAAACGACAGAGCAAAACATTAATGAAACCACATAACTCATGCAGGCCGAACCTTTGTGTACTGATGAATCAGCTCGTGTGTGTGTGTGTGTGTGTGTGTGTGTGTGTGTGTGTGTGTGTGTGTGTGCGTATATATCAAAACTGCAGCTACAACTCGTAGTAGTCGCCTACGCCACTCCATACAGCGTTACATAATGCATGAGAACAAGTTGTACTCCACTTTTGATAGACAGTAAGAGAAAATACAACACATTAACCTCACCGCAGGCTGAGAAGTTGTAGCATGTGTTTTCTGATAAATAAAGATTAGAAAAAGTAGTACTGGCCAACATATACATGGCGTCCATTGTGGAAACAGTTGCATATTTAATCCATCCCAAACACAACTTGCCTAACGCATCATAAAGCCCAAAAACATTCAGGACAAGAGCTCCAGATATTATAAAAATGCTCTGGAAGACGTGCAGCCTGTCAGCGCGCTTGTGTTTAGTATATGTAGGACCCCACTATTATCATATTCATAACCAGAGGAAATTCGCAACAAGACTGCCTGAATGGCAACAATTTTTGTAAAGAAAAATCTGCGCGTCAAAGTGTCAAAATGGCTGTTTTTTTTAAAAAGTATTTTGGTGTGAAGTTTAAATAAAAAGATTTAAGGAAAGTTGGGAGATTTAGAAGATTTTTCTTGCTCGCTTGCATTTTAAAATAGGCCTCCTCTCACCCGAAAAGCCTTTTTAATATTTCTTTTTGTGTCGTATGTTTCGTGCATTCTACAAGGGCATGCTCTTCGCGTACTCTACCACATAATTTGTCTTTTGCGGTAAATAATATTTCTAAAAATTCTACTTTTCTGGATTTATATTTGCTATATTATGTGTTTGCGCAGCTCTGCACGCTTCGCTCTGCTCTGCTCTGCTCGGGAGAAGTCGGTCAAGGCATCCGGGGTCAGTGTTACGGGGTATTTCAGGTTACCGGGAACACGGTATAGAATAGATGGAGTAAAACACATGCACGGTGGCACCAACCTGAAGAAGGCCTGTCCGAGTATCGGGTGCAGTAGACCCAGGCTGGCCACAGCATGGGCTGCGACAAGGAAGGGTTTGAGCTGGCTTGTGAACTGTCTGAGTCTGAGCTTAGGCACTGGTCTCCGTTCTCCCCGCGGGCTTTTATGGGCTCCTCTGAAGCGGCTATCGCGGGCTTCTTGGTGGCGGTGACCGTGTGCGGGGTGGAGGTCCCCTCCGCCGGCACCGTGCTCCCCACCGGCTCAGTCTGAGGGGCGGCGGGGCTGTTGTGGTGGCTCTCCCGCGATGCCAGGAGGCTGCTCTCTTCGCGGTTTGCGCCCGCGTCCTTTTTGCGTCCGAAATCCGGCCGCAGTATGTTGTCGATGAAGAAATTGGTGACCCGGTGAGGGATCTGCTGCAGGTTCCCCGGCGCCTGTAAGAGGGGAAGGATGGCTCTGTTTGATTCATCCGCCGACTCCTGCCGCTCCACCACCACGTCTCTGCTGCCGTGATCATTTTCTTCCATACTGATTCACTTTACTCTCTTTAACCCCTTTATCGCTCTCTCTGCTGCAAGAAAAATTCACAAAGAACTTCGGGGGAAATTAAATTGCAAAAAACTGCGCGTAAAATAAATAAAAAAAGAAAACTCAAATTCTAGTGAGTGCCTTGGACACCATGCAAAGCCTTGCGGTAGTGTCCTCTGAGAAAAGCATACTTTTTGACATATATTCCCTCAACCTCGGGTTACAACTGACACCGTAGAGCTAAAACATGTGCCATTTGCGCACCGTCCAATTTATTGTTATCCGATTTGAGTGTGAGCAGCAGTGCCTACGCCTAAACTAAACTAAGGGTAAATAAAGAGGCTCCTAAACTGATGCTCTAATACTCTCACTCTGGAGTTTTGTTCTTATTTTCAATACGAGCCCCCCGAGTGACGTTTTCCCACCGTCCTCCCAGACACGTGCCTTGGACCAATGCGAAGGCAGAAACCAAGCCACGTGACGCAGGCTCCAGAGCAGTCCACAAACGCCCATCCTCGCCTTAGTAAAGGGGAAGAGTCCTGATGGAGGAGAAGAAGAAGCCTAATTTAAATCCAGTGCATGCTCTCACATACTCCCAATAATTCATCTGTGTGTTGATGAAGCTGCAACTTTCATTTTTTTTTGGGGGGGGGAGTTTTAGTTTGCAAAAAGCGGAGAAAAAAAACACGATGCACTCTACTTTGTGTTTATTAAAACAATGAGAGGTTGAAGCATCGCTTGTCAGAGTGGGCTGTGTGGGGACCCCCGGGGTTCTTTGCTTGCTTTCAGGGCAGGGAGGAATTCCCAATAAAACGAGGAATAGTGCATTTTAATTATCTTTTAATGCACTATAACATGTATTAGGTATGAAAAAGTTTGATTCAAGACACTTTTAGATGCTCTTGCTTCAATACAGTTTTAATTTTAAAACAATAACAACAGAAAATGTGCACATATGAAGCCAAACGAGCCAAAAATCATTGCAAAATAAGATAAAATGGCCTATAGTGAATGTATTGGGTGCATTTAGCCAGGACAAACTGACTTTAAGTCAAATTACAGGTGTTATAATAACCTTTCATGCAAATATATAGTTTGATATTTCCAACAGATTATAGTGTTTTCAGTCTTGCCCAAATGCGTATTTTCAGATAAGATTTCAACCTCAAAGATTTTCATGTCACGGATCCCCAAATGCATTCACAATAGGCCATTCTACCCAATTTTGACAGGATTTTGTCTCATTTGCCTTCATGTGCGTACGTTTTGTGTTGCTTTTGTGTTAAAATTAAACACCTGTAAGGGGAATTGCATTCAGAGTAACTTATAGCCAGTTTGTCCTGGCCAAGGTTAAATGCGTAAAACAGAATTGCTGCTCACATTTTGAGCCGAGGGTGGGGTGAGTGTATTTTCTTTAAAATTTAATTTAATCTTTAAACATTTATCTCTTTTTTTAACCTATAGCAACAGAATATTCTTGCCTCTATCATGAAATTGAACCCCTCTGGTTTGCAGGAGGTGACGTGTTGCCTCATAATTGGCAACAAAATGCATCAAAACTGAAAAGTGACATCCAAAGACTCCTTCTCTCTGATTTCAAACATGCAGGGATGTGTTGTGTTAAAGTTTTTTTTGATGTTCTCATGTTCGCCTGTCGTGACGCTGCGCTCGACCAAGAAGAACTGGGTCCATATCCCTTTAAAAGAAATCAGTGATGCAAACAAACTGTTTTGTGCGCGGTGCTCAGGGTACCGAGTCGCGCCAAAGACAAAACTTTGAGTAACTTTGCTGACCAGCACTAAGTTTCTATCCCTCCTCCCAGGACGCCAGCGAGGCTCGCGGGGATGTCTCAGCCGGTTCTCCGCTGGCTGTTTGAACCCGGGCTGCGCGTAAAAATGCACATGGGGCACCGAGGAGGACCAGAGGAGCAGCAAGACTGAGACTGAGTGAGGAGCCTTTGAACAATTCAGTTAGAAAGTCAGTCAGATGTCTGATTTTTATTACTGCAAGCATACATTGTCTGTTTTTGTAGTTTTTTGGGGGGATTGATAATACACAAATTTGTGAAATGATCACGGTTAACCTACTTTGTTGTGATTATTTATCTTTTTTTTTTTTTTTTTTTTTTTTTTTTTTTTTTTTTTAACTAAAAAAAAACCACACAAGCCAGTCAGTCGCTATGATAATAGATTATTAACATTTATTTTACCATTTATTTGGCAAGTATGTACTTTTTGGACGCAACAATAACCTGCTGCCCGAAACTGTTGTTTTAATTTTTATTCATGACACGTTTAAGACCTGTAATTTAAGCTTGAGTCTAAGACAGGTATTGTCCTGCAGTAAACATTCCCTCCTTGACTTTTCACTTGTTAAACACGGCCTTTGTACAAACTGCAAAGCACAAGTCCTATTTCCTAAAATACCAACAATATATTTGTTCAAACCTAAACAAATATATTGTGCTCATTTGCAAACATATTCACTAACATGAAAAGCCTAAATCTGATCTTTTGAATTGTATTTTTCAACTAAAGGTGGATGCTTGCTTTCTGATTCCTGCATTTCAAAAATTCTTATCTCCAAATCTACCTGAACAACACCCTCATATGTCCCCATCACAAAGGGCCCATCTATGATCCGAGTTCTCTACGTCGGGCTGCTGCTGCTGCAGTGAAAGTTGGGAGTGAAAGATGTAATTAGACAGGCCACTCTCATGCTGCGATTGTTTCTCACTTGTGAGGGGAAGCGCAGATTAATGTTGAGCGCTAAATAAGCAGCAGACAATGGAGGCACAGACAGGCCGCTACCGCCTGGGCTTGGCCTCTAACCTCCCAGCAAAAACAGGGGATGTCTGGAGGAAATGACACCATTTCAGGGCTCTGAATTATAATAAGAGGCTGTGTGCACTGCAAAATATACACGTTTAACACGCCAAACATGCAGATATCAAGCATTAAATTCATAGTTTGCTTTCAAAAGTGACACATCTGACAGTTATTCCACTTTTTTCCATTTTGAAGGGGCGATTTAAGACAAAAATGAGGCTGGGTTGATGGGAGCGGGTCGGGAATAGTGATTTTTACGCGCAGGAACCACCTCGAAATAAGGTGAAACACCAGTCTGCAAAAGTCATCTCTCTCTACTGCAGGTTTTTAGCAGGGAAACAAGCTTTTAATACACAAAACTCCACTACATGTGTATTTTTTGCAGTGTGTACTTGACATTATTGTTTCACTTGATTCACTTTTATTATCTGTTTTGTTTTGACTGGCTTGTTTTTTTTGTCTGTGATGGTGAAAGAAAAGACAGATTGTCTCTTGTTTTACTAAAGAATCATCATCATCGCTATGTTTATGTTATTGTCCAAGGATTTGTGTAGTTTGACATGAAAGTCAGACTTCCTGCTTTACTTTTCTGATTCTGAATGAAAATACATTGTATGACAGCTTGTTCTGGTTGATTAAGGGTTAAAAAATAGTTCTGTAGCGTTCAATTGATTTGCATATTATTATGTTGTTGTTTTTTATTTTATTTTCCATGTAAAGTCAGTTATTAATTGACTGACATATTAGTAAATCTGAGCCTGCTTTATTATTATATTTGGCTGCTTTTGATGCTATGCTGTCTTTGTAGTTTTATTGTCTTGCCTTTTATCGGTTATTAGATAGTAATGTAAGTCATTTTTTAAATTACTATTTCAGCACACCATTGAACATAATGTCTGTTTTATATCTGTATGTGGGCCTGTGGGTCAGGCGCGGCGAAATGGATATATGGACAATAATATGGCCTATTTTATTTTTCTTGCTCGTAACATGATCAAAAACTGTCCAAGTCAGTCTGTAGTGTTTTTATAACGTGTATGTATGTGCTCATAAAACAGTCCTCTGTCTCTTGTATTATAGACATATGCAGTTTTTATTTAAGGTGATGTATAAAACCTGTGCATGTGCTGTTTGTTTCAAATTTTGGTCAGATTATGTCTAATGTTGCAGTTGTAGCCATACATTCCCTAAAAAGTGACGGCTGCCAAGCATCTCCAGTGAATCTGGTGAATTTGCGACTAAAAATGTGTAAAAAATCAAAGCGTGCTCCGCCATCCTTTCACATGTTGAACACAAATGCACAGTTCTCATATTCAAGCGCTTTTTGTTATAATTTGCTCCATATAACAGTCCGTCACGTAACGTCCAAAATAGCCGCCAGCAGGCCTCCGTCAAAATCACCAATCGATGATATGAAGTTTAGGAAAATTCTTGTTATCGTTATTAGTAATTTGCCTTCAAACTTATCATTAATAACATGTTTTTTTTTTTTTTACAATTTTAAAAGTGTAGAATGAAAGTGCTGCCATATGGTTAAAGCATAGGCTGGATGAAATTATTATATTCCATGAATATATTCTGTTCTTGTTCAGGGAAGCAAGAAATATTGATTATCGCACATGTCATGTCTGTCAGGTTCTGCTAAATAAGTGAATGCTTCAGTTTTCTTCTCTCTTTTCTCTTGTTTGTTTGAAAAAGCAGAAGAAGATTTATTTTGTTTTGCATTAAAGGGTTAATATTTCCTGTTTTCTGGCTTAGCGCACAGTCCGATTTTGTTTCTATGCAGCCTATAAATCCAGCAACTGGGTCTATTTCATATTCACTTATAGCTCCCTCCCTCCTCCTGCTCCACACACACACACATATAGTATACACACCCCTCCTACTACTACTATAATAAATCGCATGCATTGTGCGCATGTGCCCTGTCCTTGAGTTCCTATAACCTATTTTCTTCCTCTGTATTTTCCTTGGTAGGATTGTCTTACACGTCACCAGCGCTCAGTACTATGGAGTACTACAAAAGGTGACGCGCAGAAGGAGGATTTGTGAATGGACGCCGTGATGTGTGCCAGCTCACAGATCAGAGGGCGGTGGGACCTCTGCAGATGCACCCTGAGCCCCCCCTCCACCCCGATCCAGCACCCCAGCACCCCTCCCTTTCCCGGTCACCATCCCTCCATCCCTCCCTCCAGATGAATGGGGGTCTCTAAAAGATATCAGCTCTGTCACCATGCAGGGGTCGGGACCAAATCCTCCAGCTTCCTGTGCCTTTCAAAACCTGAAAGCACGTCTCTCCTATTTGATGATCCTGTATGATTTTTGTTGTTGCGCTTTTGTGGGCCTGGAAGCTCGCTGCCCCCTGTTTTTCATCCCGGGTCGGCCGAGAAGAGCATGGCGGCCGAATTAGAAAAGATTAGAAGCGGGTCTAATTGCGTTCAGTCTGCGCTGCAAAAAGTCAATCAGTTTAGAAATAAAACGTTTTTTAAATAAAATTTTAGGATTTGATAACGGAGTTCCGCCTGTTTCCAATGTGCCATTGTTTTGCAGGAATTTTCCAGAAAGTGTAGTCTGTTGAATATGGGAGAAATGGGCAGATAACCATCTATGCCAGTGTAGCAATATATATCAGTTCAATAACTAGCAGTAGCCAATCTTATTTACACATGCTAGCCTATAGAATTATTCTGTCAAAATAGGACATAAACTATTTTGAATATGTAGAGCAGAGAGACAGAGTAGAGAAAAAAAACAGAAAATTCGACTGGCACTTGATAGCACTCAACATTTTTAAGTTAGTAGAACTTCTAAACAAATTTTAAGTTTACAGTTAGTTCGTTTCAGCATCTGGTTTTCAGTGGGGAACCTGAAGGAAAGAGAGGATTTGGATTACATTCAAATGTAATTATTTTACTGCATTTATATATTTTCCACTTGCGTCAAGATACATTTTTATTTTTGCTATTTAATAACCTTTGCCTGCTTAATGGGCCACTATTAATTTATTTTACTGGTCAAATCTTGCTGATAAACTGTAAACTACTTCTTATTCTTCTAAAAGTCATAATGATAAAACTTAAGTTCCTCACTACTGTTGCCCAGTGCTTGCTCATGATGATAACTATTTGGGCAAATAATATAAGGAGTGCAGCCTTGACCTTGCTTATACAAATAGCATTGATTTGACTTGGATTTGGATTAAGATCAAATGCAATTATTAAACTGCATTTACATTTTCCCCTCTTGTCAAGATATTTTTATATTTTTGCAGCATAATATAGAACCTCTGTCTGTTTAATAGGCTACTATTGCTTTATTATACTGGTCAAATCTTGTTGAAATACTGTAGTCATATATGTAAGGCTACTTATTATTCTTCTGGAAGTCATAATGTGATATAAAAGTTAAGTTTTTCCTTACCACGGTTGCCCTAGTGCTTGCTCTTGGTGGGAGCTATTGGGTTAATAATATTATAAAGAGTGAGGCTTTGTTTGAAAAGTGCCCTGAGATTACTTGTGCTGTGATTTGGTACATAAATAAAATAGACTTGACTTGGATTTGGATTAGAAACAAAGGCAATTATTTGACCACATTTACGTTTTTCCCACTTGCATCAGAATGTATTTATAGTTTTTCAGTAACATACAAACCTCTGCCTGATTGGCTACTATAGCTTTAATTTAGTAGTCAGATCTTTCTGAAATACTGTAGCCTCTGTAAAGCTACTTCTTATTCTTCTAAAAGTCATACCATGATATAAAACTTTAGCTTTGCCTTGTCAGTCACTCTAGTGCTTGCTCATGGTAGGAACTATTGGATAAATCATATTATCAAGACTATAGTCTAGATTTGCGCTATATGAAAAGTGCCCTGAGATAACTTCTGTTATTTGGAGCAAAACAAATAAAGTTAACTTGGATTTGGATTAGGAACAAATGCAATTATTTGACCACATTCACATTTTTACCACTTGCGTCAAGATATATTTATATTTTTGCACATAAAATAGAACCTCTGCCTGTTTAATAAGCTACTATTCCTTTATTGTATTGATCAAATCTTGTTGAATACTATACTCTAATATGTTAAGCTATTTCTTATTCCTCTAAAAGTCATAATGTCAATGAAAAGTTTTTCCTTACCACAGTCGCCCTAGTGCTTGCTCATGGTGGGAACTACTTTACTCTGTAAATAATATTGTAAAGGGTATGGTCTAGACCTACCTTATATGAAAAGTGCTCTCAGCTAACTTCTGTTGGGATTTGGCACTATAAATAAAAGTGACTTGACTTGGGTTTTTATTAGAACCAGTTATGTGGCTGCACTGTTACATTTTTGCCACTTGTCAAGATTTTATATATTTGCAGTGTAATTTACAATCCACTGCCTCCTTAACAGGCCGCTAGTTAATTTTACTGATCAAATCTTTCTGAATACTGTAGCATATATGCAAAGCTAACTTTTATTCTTCTAGAAGTCATAAAGGGATTTTTTTTAAAAACATAACATTAGTTTTTCCTCACCACTGTTGCCTTAGTGCTTGCTCATGTTACAAACTATTGGTTTATTATGAAGAGTGTGGTCTCAACTAGGGTTGTTATAAACAAATGTTTTTATTGTCAATTATTTTCTTGATTAATTGATTAGTTGTTTGGTTGATGACATCCTAGAATGTCTGTTTGTGTTGTTTTGTCCACAGCCCAAAGATATTCAGTTTACTGTCATACAGGACTACAGAAAAGAACATATTCACTTTTCAGAAGCTGGAATTAGAGAATTTTTGACTTTTTTTTTCTTATAAAAACATTCAAACTGATTGATTGATTATCAAGATTGATGGTATTTTATTTAAGGTTAATTATTGCCGTTCTTCATGAGAAGTGCTTTGAGATACCTTCTGATTTGGCGCTATACAGATATATATAAAACTGATTTATTTTGGGGAAAGCATGTAGTAATATGCTGCTTCTCAAAGTCTGTCTAATTAATTTATATTTGTTTCTATTGGTAGATCGCCCTTTCCTCCACTATTTATTCATCATACATGACTGTATGCAGCTGATGTCTATATAATTTTTCCGTGGTGTGAATGTGTTTACAGAGAAATCCTCTGGAGTGGCCACGCAGCGGACTTTGGGGCTGCTGAATCTTCTGGTTTCAGCTCCTTTATAGGTTTTAATAACTCTTAATCCGTCTGATCGCTCTGGCGTAGATAAGTCTCATTTGAATTGGGATTGTTCTTAAGGAGCGGCTCGTATTTCTCCACAGAAGTCTCAAACAGAGCTTAGCACAAACAACTGCACCACCCTGAGCGCAATTAAGGCCTCAGCTAAATTAGATGAAGGCTAATTGAATGCAGCTGAGTTCCCATCAGCAAACTCTCGAATGCTTCACTAATATGAGAAAAACGTTCGGTGG
Organism: Lutjanus campechanus; assembly: GCA_027495735.1. Classification (NCBI taxonomy): domain Eukaryota; kingdom Metazoa; phylum Chordata; class Actinopteri; order Lutjaniformes; family Lutjanidae; genus Lutjanus; species Lutjanus campechanus. The sequence goes on from JAJHUR010097312.1 coordinate 59,416, forward strand.
AAAATCTGTTTTTTCACCTCGTTTTTAAGGAGCAAATATTCCTTAAAATGTAAAAAAAAACAGTGAAGTTTCTTGCACCCGCGCTCCTGTCTGAATTTACATCCTACTGGGGAAAAAAGTTAAAAAGGGGTAACAAAACTAAATGGAAAAAGTTTCTTTAGCTGTGGTCAGTTGAGTTGTGTTGGAAGCTGGACCAATATAAAACTTGCTGTAAAAAAAAACAAAAAAATCATACTGCGGCAAGTTTAGTAAATTTGATATTGATTTGTCCCAAGTCTTGCAGTAGAAAAATAGTTTAACAAATTAATTTTTTTGTGTATAGGCAAGGTTTATAGCTTTATTCTAAATAAGATTATTCGTATACGAGCCCAAGCTGGTCTCCGTAAGAATAGAATAAAAGTAGATAAAGGACATGACGAGTGGATTTGTTCAATTTCTCAACATTTAATTGCGAAATAAGGAAGCTTAACTTCATGGATAGCCCAGACCTTTTAAAAATGAAAATAAAAAATAGGGTTCTACCTGTGCTACTCAAAAAGACATTAAGTTTACAGTAGTAAATATAACACAAAAAATGTGACAAAAGAGAATTAAACAAATTTAGCAGCTGTGACAATCCTTAAGTTCATGCCAAACGTGAATTGCTTTAAATTGAAAATCAATGTTCCCCTTATTCCCTTATCTTTTTTGAAATCATGTAGAGAAGATGGGTTTTTTAAACAGCCTAAATGGTCACTTTAAGACCCAACAACAAAGGAAATAAAAGGTTTAAAAACAGAAAAAAATAGCTCAATGAAATCTCCAAAGATTACTCTTTTTAACTTAAAAAACTAATGTTTCATTGTTATTTTCATGTCAAACTACACGTGTAAAAGTAATTAATGAGCTTTATTTTGTAAAGAATTTCCTCACAAAGGTTGTTAAAGCGTCAAAGCCCCCACCTCCGCAGGAATAAACATCAGGTTCACAGTGTCTGTTACAGTCAACTGGTGTCTGCAGGCTCTCGCTGTTCTCTTCACGTACTGCAGTTCTCCAGCTGCTCGGCTGCAGGACTGTTCACATGTCGGAACGTCTTAACTTGTGACACCAAAGAATGAACTACACGTGGTGGCTATTTCCGTCAGGTTAATGGGTTTACATTCTCAGTTCATACAGGACAAATAGGCTACCATGCAACATGAGGGGAGGGAGAGTGGCGGGGTTTGAGAGATGTGACTTCAGGGACAAGAGGGGGGAGCATTTATGAATGAAAATGTGCATCTCAAAGAAAAGCCAATGCAATGTAAAAGGTGCTCCGCGGTCCACCTGATGTTCAGTGACCCCCCACTGGTGGCCCCAGAAGTTTTTGCTCCTCGATGCTCCTGTGCGGGTCACCCAGGATGCTTTACGGGTTTTGGATCGTCTAAATGCCTCATGCACCTGTCTCCAGCTCCTGCGTTTACGAGGAGGGAGGAACAAGTGGGGAGGGAGACAGGTGGGAAGCACTTGCTGCAGAATAAACTCTTATTTGTACACTGCAGAGCAGGTTAAAACATGCAGGCTGAGCAGCAAAATATCTGGGCAACAGGCACAACACCAAAATCTATTATATTTATACTTAATTTTAATTACTTTTAAAGATCTTTACATCTAGATATCCTGCAAATCAAAGATGGAAGGACTCTTTTCAATCGCTACATCTTTGCAAGGTGCATTATTCTTCAACTGTAAACCAAAAAAAAATTGAGGCAATCAGTTGCCACAGTCGTTTTGCGTTTATAAACTCAAAAGTTGGAAGTATAGCTGAGTTTAAACATTTGGAGTTTGTGTTACATGACTACAGTTAAATAATTGATTAAGGTAACTCAAATTCTTTCAGTAAATGCAACTCAGAATTTTCTGAAATTCTACCAGCACTCAGTAGTACTCAACATTTTTAAGTTACTAGAACTCATAAACAAATTTTAAGTTTCCACTAGTCCTTAAAATGAATTAATTTGAACATTAAATTTTACAGCGGTATGTTTAACTATAGAGCTAATTAAAATTTTCAAATTGCCTCCATTTTAAGCAGGTTCCCAAACTTTTTCATGTCAGGAACAACCTCAGTAGATGACCATGATCAGACCATGGACCCCTCATTAGAGAGGATTTTGTCTTAAAGATTCCATCTGAGTATTTTATTGAATTTAGGTTTGAAGATAATAAAATCTTGATCAATAAATGATCAAACTAGGATCACTATAGATGACAATAATTCGTTATAACAAACTTTCCTTCTTCTTCCAGAAGGAAAGCTAAAATATTCTATTTCTCCTTTTGCTGGGGACCCGCTAGAACCCTCTCAAGGACCCCTGTTTGTCCCCGCACCCTAGTTTGAAAACCACATAAAACAAAACCACGCATAAAAAGTTACATTTAATTACAATTCTCGTAAAATCCTGCATGTTCATCCAGATTTCCTCGCGTTTATTTCCGTTTCATTCTAAATGTGAGCAACAATGTATGTTATGTCTGTGGGTCCAGCTTGCAACTTTAATTATAGTGGGTGCAGGTCAGTCATAAGCGGTTACTCGACCCCTCTCCCTGTGTGGCATCGCGCACCGCGCCGTTTAAACTCGCCAAAATAGTGCTGGACTCCCCTGAAAGCGCCATGTGCTGCACCGAAGTCCCTTTCACCCCCTTGCGCAGTGCACCTGAGTTGGTTTTACCCCCCAGTCGCAGATATGTTGTGAATTTGTCACTTATCAGGGGGCGCGCTGTCAAAGGCCATTTTAGGCGCAATAACTTTCCCAGATGAATTTAGCCTGCCAACTTTGTGCGTCTCTCAGCAGCGAGATGAATGGGCTGCATGCCTGTTGCTTCCCAGAAAATGCCTCTTACGCCTACTAATGAAGACTAATTAAAACATGACAAACATCGACCTTTAGTGCATCCTAAACAGGGCTGCGAGCATGATTTGGATTATGCAAATGAGGCATTATTTGACAATATTTAAGTAGGTGACGTTGGACATATTTCTTGGATGCACTTGTCCATAAATTCAATGTAGGTGTGTGATTTCTGCCACACACAACAGGTGTCTGGGCTTTTGATTTTTAGGATACAGTCTGAATACATCAGATAACCAATATTATTGGACTGATATTGGCCTATCAAAGCTATACAGCTCTGTATCAGTGTCAGCATATATGTTGTATAATGTGCACCTATAATAAAAACTTTTTTTTAAAACAAAACACAATGCAGATTGTTTTTATTTGTATATTTGATCCTTTTTCTTAACCTAGAATTACACTGTGCATATAATTTGCTCTGTTTTTTTTTATTTAAAGTTATTTATAATGATAAAAAGTAGCAGTTTAGAAATTGTGTATAATCATGTTATTATTTAGATTGTAAACATTTTATAAATCATCAATAAGCTGTTATAACACATTAGGTAAAAAGAGAAACAGTGACTTGTTGCTTGCCAAATAGTGAGACCACATTTATCTGCACTGAAAGCCTCAAACCTGTCAGGGACGTGCACAGACACTTTGGGGGGCAGGTGCTCAAGTAACAAAAAGGGCATCCTCTCAAAATTATTAATGAAAAATAAAGTTACCTACAGTAACACATGTTTAACTTACTTACATGTTTATTTATTTCAGTACCCACACACTCCTGCAGATGTTTAATACTCATCAGACTTGATCTGTTCACACAGAGACGATTCACTATTTCTACATTTAACACTACAACTATGCCACATTGTGCATGGTTTAGTGGTTTATAAAATAAATAACTATTCAAAACCAACAAAGCCTTACACAAAATTGAAAAAGGCTCTTCTCTGAATAAATAAAACAATAAACCAACCAACCAATCTACGCCCAAATCTACAAGGTAAGCCCATGTTCAGTTGCAACAATTTGCATTGCAACACACTTTTAATTGAGAATTGATGCAATGGGCCACTTTTAAAAACAAAAAATATATAATTAGAAAAGAAACAGGGGGGAAATGTTTTGCTAAAGGGGCTCTTATAGTCAGAGGCCAAAAGGGCAGGTGCTTGAGCACCACCTGGGGTCTGTCTGTGCATGTGCTTGCTTCGTCTTCTCCATCAGCCAGCATTTATACCTGTCAGCTTTATCACCTATTTTTTAATAAGTTACCAGCATTTAACCACTGTCAGAGTATCTTAATAGACAAAATGTTTCATTTGGCATCAAATTTACATATTAAACATCCAGATTCACGCATTTAAAGCTTTGGTCATTTTGTTTACCTTGACATTTTCAGCTTGTTCTGTTTTAAACTTTACAATAAAACACCTTTTGCCAGTTATAAATGTTAGTCAGTTATTTGTAAGATTAATTAGTAGATCTGGACCTTGCCAAATAGTGAGCCTACCTTGACATATGAAAACAGTGTTATAACTTGTTTATAATTGTTTATTGTTGATAGTGTTTACAACATAATTATAAATCATCTATAAATCATTTATAATGATAGTGCCGATGTTTTGATTATTATGTGTTTCATTTGTACAATTAAAGCCCATACGCAGGCCAACAAATGGGGCTAATCTTAAAATCAGTGAGTAAATGTGGTGAATCCCAAGCATCCCCTCATATTTAATTCTTTCATTATTTATAGAAAAACTAAGCAATGAGCCTGATTGACGTGCGGTGTCCATGTTTTAGCCCTACTATCTGTGAGTTTTTTGTTTGTTTGCCTCTCAGGATATGATCTTGCTCATGGAAATGCTCACCTTGATTTATTCCATTAGCTTTTATTCAGTTATTCTTATTACCCGGCTCGATTTACAGAGTCTGATCTGGGCTGTAAGATGCACTGGGTGTGTTTAATTTACACTGGGAAAGGATTTGTTTGGAATGGCGTGCATAATGTGCCATCACCTGAGGTTTAGGCTGTCATTTTTATTATTGTCCTGCGGAGGAAGAGGAGGAATCAACAGGAATGGCACACAAGGCTGAGCACGCTGACTGAACTGATAAATCCCACTGAGACGTGGACTGTTGTTTACACTGTTAAAGATGATGCTGTATGTGCAGTCCTTTCCTTGTGTTTTTATGATGTTTTGCTTGATTTTTAGCCCTAAAGCACAGGAGGAATGACCACAAGAAAAGCTTCTTCAATGAGTAAATGAAGAAAAAGGTGTGAACAGATAATTTCACCCCAGACGGGGCCACATGGAGAAGGCAGGGAGCAGCCTGAGACTGCCATTTGAATGGGATCTGAGAGGTAATTTGAGCTAAAATGGAGTCCACTCACTCAGCCCCCCATGGCATCCACTGTAATTCATTATTCCTGGCCGGCACTGGGAGAGGCAATGAGCGAGGGCAGAGGACAGGAGTGGACCCAGCTCTGGTGTAATGAAGACTCAGTAGACCTAAACGACCCACACACACACTCTCTCTCACACACACATGCACACACACACACAGACACACACACACACACACAGAATCTTTCATTATATATCACAGAGAGCAGGACATTAATGCCACTGAAGACCTTTTGGCAGAGAAATAAGAGTGTGCAATGATTTTCTCCACACTCAATCCATTTCATTGACCTTTTCTATCATGGATGTGACTCTAACCCGCTCACTGCAGTGTGAGATAAATATTCCAAGAATAATATCCCTGCTACTGTTTAATAAATTATCTTTTTGAATCTGAATTTTTATGTTCATGAGAGGCTTTGAGGAAAATCTGTATTTTTTTAAAAAACATTTACTGGTATGATTTTCTAAAGTTTCCCTTTTTCCATGCAACATTTGCATACTTGCGCATGCATTTTGAAATTTATAGAGCCTGTTGTCGCAGATAAATAAATACACACTATCTGTGCTTTGTCCAAGTGCTCAGGAGATTTATGTTATTTAAATTTAGTCCTCATAAAAGTAGTTGGATGAAAAGGTTTTGCACTGCAAAGATCAGGCCCTGAAAGACATTAATGTTCCATGTCCCTCCACTAGGGGTCCACAGATGTCATGGTAATAATGTCCAGACAAGCTGGGAGGATAAATACTGTCATCTGGTGGTAACAAAAGCAATCACTATTGAGCCGACAGCACTGTGATCTCATATCATACTGCATGGTTTGCTTCTCCAGAATGTGTGCCTCTTAATATCTCAACCATTCCTCTGCTCTGCAGCATGTCTTTGTGCAACTTTGATGCATGCATTTAGCTTTTACAACAAGTTGTGTAGATTTATCAAACACTTGATGTCTACGAGGGCTAAGATGTCTACATAAAAAGCACCAGAGAGACCTTTAAATGTGACTGAGGTGTCAGGAGAACTTTACAGTGCTTGAGGAGAGGTTGCACACAATCTAATGAGTTTCTTTAGGAATATCTGTTATTGTAAACGACCAAATTTCCTGCACTCACAAATAAATTATGTGAAAGAGCAACATACAGTAGTCACACCGACAGGCAGGGCTGTAGCCAGGATTTTAGAAATACTGAAGTATAAAACTATGCACTTTAATGCGTTTTGAGAGAAACCATAATCACTTAAGAAAATAACATTAGTGCCAGATAAAAATTGTTGATCACAAATTTGGCCAATTTTGAACTTTCAGTTCAGTTCCTCATTGCGCTGGAATTCCTTTCACTGTCAAATAAATTAACCAGTGAAGTACATCTGCGGTGTGTCTTTCAGATTTTGCCATCCTCTAAAAGGTGAGATGATGCCACCTTTGTTCACAACACACCACACAATGAGGTAGTTTTAGCAATTTGTTACATTAATTTATCATTATAAGACTCAGAACAGATGCAGTGTGTAGGTCTGTAATGTACAGAGCCATCACAGTGTGGAATAAGTTACCAAATATGATCCCTGAAGCACTCAGTAAGGCAACACTACTGAAAAAAACACAATATAATAATAAATCCATTGTTAATTAACCAACCTGAGCAACTATAAAGGAATGCATTTTGATGTGACATTTACTTTACATGACTTTTTACTTGCTCTGAACAAGTTCTTATCGAGACTTTTTATCATATGCTTTGTTTTATGTTTTGTTGTGTAAAATTAAGTAAAAATGTCCAAATGAAGAACACAACAGACGCTTGTGTTCAGAGGGAGTCAGGCCACCTGCATTCATAGAGTTTTCATAGAGAGGATCATTTAATGTGTATCTCTTAATGTGCTTGAATCTGTGTCAAGTTGTAAATGTGCATGAAACCATAAAGAACATGTAATAAAATATTTAAATCACATATTATTTTTTTTCTGTCATCTTGATTTTCACTCACTTTACACAACTAACATTTAAGTTCATTGCTGATCAATTTTGTCAATTATTTTCTCAATTAATTGATAAGTTGCTTGGCCTATAAAATGTCAGAAAATGGTGAAGAAT